>JBCAUA010443379.1:0-17644 GCA_038406235.1 Peronia verruculata | reverse complement strand
GATAGATAGATAGATAGATAGATAGATAGATAGATAGATAGATAGATAGATAGATAGATAGATAGATAGATAGCTAAATGGAAAGGGACGGAAAGATGAAGGAAAGAGAGAACATGAGCGATGTAAAAGACATGCAGAGAAACACTTCACCTGGAACAAGACGAACGAAAGAGACAGGCCTGATAGAAAAGTGAACGAAGGAAGAGAATGAGAGAGTGAGTGAGGGAAAGAGGGAGAGAGAGAGAGAGAGAAGGATGGGGAAGATCGACAAAGATCTACAATATTTGCTTGACCTTACACACTTCCATTTGTTTTTGGATAAAAACAATATGCTTCGTTGAAGTCATGAAAGTGCAGGAGAGACAAGAAGCAAATCGAGCTGTAGCGTATTTTAACAAAGTTTGTTCATTTTCTGGTTAAAGAAACAAATCGATCTAATGTGTTACTAATAGGATCGCTAGCGTGTTTTGACAAAGTTTGTTCATTCTGTTTAAAGAAACAAGTCAATCTAATATGTCACGTATACGATCGTTAGCGTGTTGTGACAAAGTTTGTTCATTCTGTTTAAAGAAACAGGTGAATCTTATATGTCACTTACACGATCGCTAACGTGTTTTGACAAAGTTAGTTCATTCTATCTAAAGAAACAAGTCAATCTAATATGTCACTTATACGATCGTTAGCGTCTTTTGACAAAGTCTGTTCATTATAATTAACGAAAAATCGAAAAAAAAAAAAAAAAACATAACAAAACCCAATCATGATGTTCTCGAGCAGTTTTCTGTCAAAGCATGTTAATACAAGTAAATTGGAGCGTCCTCAAAACAGCCTCTTTCGCCCCCATTTTTTACTTTTCTTTTTCTTCCCTTTTTTCTTTCTTTCCTTCCGAGAATGTACGAACAGGGAGAGGAATGACAGTGGGAAGGGAGGGAATAACCGTTATTTGTGTTCCCAGAAAATGTCCTTTATCATTCAATAGCGAAGACGAAGGATAAAAAATCTGAAAAAGTTAGATTTTTTTCCCCACCCCCCCCCCTCTCCCCCGCCACCTCTTACCCCTCTCAATCTCCCCCTCCATGTGACAAACAAATCAGCTGACAGTTTTCTTATCCACAGGCATTTCTCATTTAAAGTTATGAACAACGCCCTGCTAGGACAGCCCATGTGTATACATATGTATACATTTTTCTTTTATATAGGAATGGTGAAACCCCCGAACTGACAACGTCCTCGATCCGACCTGGTGGTCTTAACTTGTGGCTGGGTTCCAGTGACATATCACCACATTACCACTCCACCAGGTCACCCACCTATTGTGCTATCCCCGCAGGTTAGCTAAATGGGGAGACGGCCCCTACATACAGTGGGTCCATGGAGAAAATGTGCGTATACATCCCACCATAAATAGAATCGGTGTTTTGTTTTTAAATTATTTTTTTTCCTTCCTGCTTCTAAGATTAGCCGTAGCTTAGGAGAACAGGTAGATAGTATTGCCAAAAGATAGAACGAAATTTCCATCCACACTCTTACTAGTTCTCTGACATAATAATATATATACGCTGACTTTAAAGTGGTCGGCATTAAGTCTTAAAGTATCGGGATTCTATAGCTACTATCTCATCTAAAAGCCAACAGAAATTCTTGGCGTACAGCGTGTGGGAATCAGTCCTAGTCGTCTATCAAATATGCCAGGCAGAGTGTCATGACCTTGTCAAGCAAATACCGTTCTTAACTGTCGTGAGATCCTATTTCCCATCATCAGTACAGATAATTTACAATATTATTGGTCTCCACCTCTTCTTCTTTGGTTATTATTGGTCTCTTCCTGTTGTTCTTCATTCTACTATTTTCCTACCCGGAAACCACATCACTATTAATAATTTTTCAAAAGATGCACCTATTACAGAGATGGTAGTGTACTGCAAAAAAATGTATGAACTATCAAGAGTCCAAAGCTCTGGAACTTATTTAACCCTTAAAGTGTCATTGGGTCGCTCTGCCCAAACCTCGCTCACTTTGCTCAGCAAAAGAACAGATTTTTCAACCTCGCGGTATATTGTTCTATTGCCGCTTGGGTTTAAACTGTCCTTTCTCGAACCCGATAAAATATCAAGATATAAAAACTCAACACTGAAGCCTATGTTATATGACAAGAGGTTAACACAGCTGACTTAGTTTCTTCTCCATCAATACTAAGAACTCTTTTCATTCTCCTCCTGCTCGCCGCCCTCCCCCCTTTCATTCCTTCTCCCCCTTCCTCTTTTAACTCTTACCTGTTCTCCATGCCCCTTTTACACATACACGCACACATACAAACTAGTGGAAAAATCCGCCCCTCCCTGACTTGTCAATCGAGTGGAGGACACCGGCGCGAGTTCCAGCGTGTTAAAATCCAGCTTAAGAATGGAGGGGAGTTCGATAGGAATTGTCAAGTCGTGACCTGCCGAGTCTTGCTCGAGTGCCGCTCAAAAAGGAGTGCAAATATTTGCACGACAAAACAGGAACTAGGCCCTAAAAGTGTTCCTTCCCGCCTGGCGGATCCACGACTGTGGCCGCTGATTTTGCCTGCCGTACCATCGTGGAACTTTTTGGTACTTTCTCTTTTAACTTTAGTCCACTTAGCCCTCCTTGCATCTTCTCCCTCTCTCTCTACCTTTCTGTCTCCCTCCTGTCTCTTTCCCAACTTCCTTTCCCCGCCTCTTTTCTCTCTCTCTCTTTTCTGTCTGTCTGTCTTTCTGCCTGTCTGTCTCTCTTTTTCTGTGTCTTCTCTTCATACTTTCACTAATCTATACTTCTTTCTCTCTCTTTTCTGTTCTCTCTTTCTCTATCACCTTTCTCTCTTCCCCTGACTCCAGTCTCCTTCTGTCTTCTCTCATTCTCCGTCCCATTCCCAGTTTTGCCCGGTCGACCAGTCTTTTGCCTTTAAGTAACTGCATACCGTATCCCGCCACCTTATTTTATTATTATTGGTATTATTTTAGATATTCAAATCAATGCATTTCTATGCTTTTTCTTTAGAACCTTAACACTTTTACAAGGGACAGGAAGAGAGAGAGAGAGAGAGAATGGCAGAGAAAAAAGAATACATATGTGTGTAAGTGTATTTATATCATGTATGTGTGGATGTATATTATGTTTGTAACAGCACAAGAAGGAGCAGGGAAGGAAAAAGAATGAACGAAGACAGAATGGACTGCAGAAGAAATAGAAAACACAATCTGAAATAACTAATCCTGTCTATTGCTCACTCAGCGATTCACTCCCCCCCCCCCCTCCTCCTTCCCCTAAATCCATTCTCCCCCCTCTCACCCTCCCTAGCCAAATGAGAGCAAACACAATAAGAAATCATTCTTTCAGGTCCAATATCACTTCCATCCAACACGGACAAGCATATATTTGCACAGAGATTTTGCATGCATACAGCGGCCATCGCTACGACCTCCCACGCCACTGCCACGATTGTCTGTCCCCTAACAATGATATGTCCGGACCTGTAACCCCCCCCCCCCTTCCTCAGGACCTGGACCTTAATCCTGCTGCATGAATGAAGACGCTGATTGGGTCAAAGAGTAGGTTATTATACTTTGCACTGGAATTATTTTATTAGTTATTATTATTATTATTATTATTATTTTGTTTCTTTTCTAAGCATACTGTAGTAGAATCTACCATGCAACTCGTATTTTATTAGCTTGAACGATTTACTGTAATTAACTCTTAAAGCATTAATGAAAACGGCCATCACATTATGGATAAATCTTGATTTTAAATAGCTTCTGTTGATATTTTAAGGGTTAACCCACACTGCACACTTAGTTAACCTCTCTCTCCCGCGTTATTTCCTGGTCGGACCCCCTCCCCTCCTCCATTCTCTTTCCCCCTCCCTCGCCCACGTTTTTTTTTTTTAATTTCTTTTTTGCATAGGGACCCGCCCCGCGTACCATACACACACACACATTCAGGCACTAAATATATACAGACCCACTGCACTAACCTCTTTTCCTTTGACAAAACGCCTTTACTACTAAGAAAAAACTTCTGTACAGAGAAAAATCGAGTTTTGCCATCTTCTCTTTAAACTCTAAAAAAGCCAAGCCACTGATATAGAAACCGAGCTATCTCCTCTCTTTCAGTCCCAGTGACAGGTACACAAGCCAGGATTTGCTGGAACACAAAACTGTGATTACAACATGTCCTGTCATCCAACGTACTAAGATGTCCCATTGATCGGAACTCTGCGATCTATGGATGTACATAGACCTCACGAATTCCACCATGCAGCGAAGTTACTTCCCTTCACGAAGTATGGCACATTTACAATTTAATGCAAACATTTAAAGGAATGAAATTTTAAGATTCTTCTATCTGAAACACGTGAATTAAAAAAATTACGATAACAATGAAAAGATAAATAAATAAAATAAATAAATAAATAAATAAATAAATAAATAAATAAATAAATAAAAATCATCACATGGTGATTTTTTCAAAATTTTCTTTTCCTCATATTTGAATTAACCAGGGGAAAAGTGAAAAGTGATGTTTTTCCTTCTTTACATTGTACTTGGCAAGATGAGTATTTTGGCTGACAATCAAAACTGGCTCATTGCTAGAGAACGGAGTGATGCAACAGGTTGTCTTTCAATGTTATGCACAGTTGAGTTTAACTCTGTAGAGAGCATAACTGTCATCAAAAAGACAGTTTAAGTCTTACGTGCTGACCCGACGAAAGTAGGGTGTCTCTAAAAATATGTCAGTCAGTCATACTGGAGCAGTAAAGTGATGCAGCTATCACCAGGACTGATTTTCTCAAACTTTAATATCATCTATTATTTTATCAAATTTTATTTCATTCTACTATCTTAATGTTTGCGAAGACATTTAACGCTGCGAATTCAAATACTTAACTTCACAGTCTACATCGGCGGTTTCGGGGAGTCAAAATTGAGACGGCCTTCGACACAAGGGGCGCCCACCAACTTAGGGTCAGTACTGAGAAAATTTTAACTACAAGCGAGACACCCTTCTTTTCCTCCCCCCCCCCCCCCTTTTTTTTTTCTCCTCTCTCACCTTTGCTTTCTTGCCTCACTGGGACGCCATTATCAGTATATATATTTACCCGTAAAGGGAATTGCCCGCATCCAAATAACTACACATTTGTAATTTGCTATTCATTACCATTAATATATAGTGGTATGAATAGCAAGCTCTACGTACTTCCGTACTCGTCGGGACAGTGTTTGTGTATACGGTGCCAAGTCATTGCGCTGGCTATCACAGAAAGAATTTCAGATGAGTGTTTAAAAGGGGCACCAATTTCCTCGATCGCCGGTAACGTTGCCGCATTTTTTTTTGGGGGGGGGGGGGGCAAATGAAGGGTAGCCAAAAAATGCGCACACGTACTTCTCCGTCAGATAACCAGGTCTATGTCAGTTTAGAACCCAAGTCTACTAATGCTAACCGATTTACGCACGAGTTAAAAATTCTATCCAGAAAATAAGTGTTTGTCGATTTATTTTTGAGGAGTTCACGTACGCTAGAATAATTCTGAGATGAAAGGCATATGTATACACATAGGTCAGTATCTCCCAAGATAGTTTCGATACAGTTGGCTCGACGACGTGACCCCAATAACACGAGAGTGCACAATGATTCAGTCCGTGGTTGTCTTTCAAACAAGAACAAAAATTTGCCCGTGTACGGCAAAGATATTCTGGGATTAGAAGTTTGCCATCCGATGAATGGCTGGCTGGCTGGCTCAAAGTGTAGATGCCTTGGTCTCCCTGTTGGCTTAATGTCCCCAGCTCTGCCGTTCTCTGACCAAACGCCTTTTTCGTGGCCGTTTACTGATTTTTGCCCACCTGTTCCAGTGTAACTGTCCATAACAAGAAAATTTGGCACTTTATCGCATCACGTTAGTCTCTAGAAGTGCACAGTCCACAGCCCGTCTGAAAAAAAAAAAAATACTCTGAAAAATAGAAGATACATACATAAATAAATAGGAGAAAAGAGATCAAAACTGAATTTTTTAAATTTTTTTAAAATTAATTTTTTAATTAATTAATTTATTTTTGTATAAGTGGAAACAGAGTTTTGAAGGAAAACATGTTTTATCATAGTATATGAGGCAGTGTTCCCCCACCCCCCCATCCCCTTCCCTTCCTGCTGATAAAGACCAAGCATTACACCATCTCTCAAACCCACGGAGTCGCCTCTGTGTCTGTCTTGGAGGGCGTTGTCTCAGACTTAAGGAGAGTTTTGTTTGTGTTTTCTGTTTCCTTTATTTTTCCCCATTGATATCATGATCCTGGCACTAGCTTATGGTTATGGTTTTTATAAGCTTTTCAACCTCCTGTAGTGGTGGTTATCTCAGCTGTCCACAAATCGTGGTAAAAAAAATTACATAACAATATTGTTCACTTCACGGTTTCATCTTTATAAGGGTAGAGCTGGAGGGGAGCGGTCGAAGACAGAGATCAGCCCAGTCACAGAAATTACCAGACTTAGCAGTGGGTTCTGTATATCATTTCACTTTTTCTGAGATCTGATTATGTGAAAACATATAGTGATATAATTATAGCGGTGATTTTTTTTTTTTTTTCCAAAGGCTGTCTGAATCCTGTATTTTCTCCACAGCTTCACTCACGAGCTAACACCAGGCAGAATTTGTGCGTCGTTTACAGCGGCCAAATCATTGGCCACATTCCACGGGGGATGATAACATTTGCAATTATGGAGGGTTTTGGGGTTATTGTCGTTCTTGTTTTTATTTCGGTTTGTTTTGTATTTTGACTCAGAGGCACAACGGTTGCACTATAGTACAAGGTGGATATATTTGCAGAGATGGGGGATGGGGGGGGGGGGACACATTTGTCTGATTGACTGAGTGAGTCACTTCAGTTCTCTTCCAATTCAGCGTGCTTCGTGTACTGTGAATCTGTTTTACTTTGATTCTGGGTTCTTTTCTTGCACTTGCCTTATTACTGTAGAGTATGTAGTTCGGCAGTTTTGTCCCACATTTCTCCGAATCCTAGAGCATTTCCCGGAATCATAGCCAGATCTGACCGTCACTATTTAGTCAGTGGAGCGTATGCAATACTGACCCGTCAGACAGAAACTAACGAAGTAGTGTCGAGACTGAAGATTGAAGTAACTAGATCTAGATGTCTTTCAGTTCCTACAGACAACGAATTTATTTGGGTTAGGGCAAAGAGCAGGCCCAGGTATGAGGAATAGACTTTTCTTTACAGAGAAGATCACACGTCTTGACTTAATTTGGCGGTCATTTCATTTCAGCCTTGATTGGACCTTGCTGCGTACGAAAATCTTTCCAAAGTACTCTATGAAATCAATGATCATGTTCTTTGAGAGCCCTTAAAGTATCAGGCCTTGATGGCGACCCATAGAATTCCTCAAATATTTAGATTTATTATGTCCATTAAAATATCTTGGCAATAAAACTATGAAATTACATCAGTTACCATTTCCCGTGGTTAAATCAGGAACAGAATTTCAATAGAAGAACTTTACAGGCATTTGGTATACAAGTTTTGAACAGATATGGTAAGTCTTGGAATAGCGACCTTTCATAGTAATAATACTCTTTGATATTATTGACACTTTAATGTAAAATCTGTTGTCCTTGAAAATTAACGGACCGTCGGCGTTTATTGCTTGGCGATTCTCTCTTAATTTTATCTCGCGATAGGATTTGTCTCATAGGTGTCTGGGAGACTTAAGAGTGAACTTGAAGTGAGAGCCCTCTGTATCAGCTGGTCCTGCTGATAACGGTATCAGAGATATTGAAGTATAGAGACATCAGCCCTCGTCCCTGCCTCGTTGTCAGCAGTTTGGTGGCATTTGCTTGTGACCCAACAGAATGTGAAGGAAGGCGAACTTGCTCGTGTAGAGTTGGGACTCTGACATCATCATTCATCTGGCTTCCTTTCACTCGAAATTTAAATAAATATTCAGAACATGGGTCCATTGTCTGATTCTGAGCTTGAGTGCAATATTTGATTCAGAGCTGTAGTGCAATATCTGATTCGGAACCTGAGTGCAGTGTTTGTTCTATGCTTTGTATGGCATCTAATTTTAAACTTGAGCACAGCCTTTGCTTCTGAACTACATTGTTGATATTTCTCTCAGACCAGTTGTGGTTTCTGTTGGATTGGGATTCTGTTTTTGGTTTCCGTGTCCAGTGCAGTCTGAGGGAACGTGGTGATATCAGGCTTACTGTGGAGCCAGATTATCAGTACTATCCCATGAAGTGCAATGCAAACTTGGCTGTAGAGTTTAATCTTGTCATTCGGACCCACAAAGGATCCGAGACAACGGATGTATTTTCAGTAATCGGGGGGCGTGTTTGTTTGTTCCGATGTCACCTATCAGTTGACGGCACTGGGAGGAGACACCAGAACTGATCCGCCTAACAACTTCTCAGAACAGGCTTGGTGTAAAGGGCAAATATTGTTCTGTAGACATACTCCTCGCCTGTGATTTCCAGGAATCACCTGGGTGGTAGACAAAGATAGCGCTTGTCACTGCCAGCAATAATTGTTTGATATAACACAGAGCGAAATGTCATAAAGAAAAAGAGAGAGCAATAGACAGGGAGCTAGCCTGAAATTGCTTTCTATTTAAAAGTCGTTTTGTTTGGTAGTACTGAAAAAAAAAAAACTGAATAAATCTAAGTGGTCAATGTTTCTGTTATTCTGATGCAGAAAACACCTGTTTCCAGGACTGATTATATCTCAGTGTTTTTTTGTTTTTTTTTACCCAAGTATAATCTTTATACACACACACACACACACACACACACACACACAATTGAAAAAAAAAAAATCATGAAAACAGTAGTTGAGGTTGTACACAGAAATGAACAAATTTGTTTCAATGTTTGAGTGGGTCAGGGGTGTTCATTCCCATTGTCAGAATACTTTTGTCACGAGTTGTGTGTTCTTAGCTATCCAGATTCTGCACAGCTCTCAGAGCAAGCCTGTCAGTCTCTCTGGTAGTAGTATAATGGTATGCCATGACTAGACCTCACATATGCAAGGTCTCGGGCAACAGCACAATGTGTATGACGTATCGTCGGTCACTCAGTCAGATGGCTCGGCCCGCCTGGTCAGTCAACCAAGATTTTCATGTCTGTCACGTAACCTATGACGTTGGCGACCCGGTGGTCTAACGTTGCCCAACTGATAGTTAGGGCCTCATCATAGGGGGCCACACTGGCTATATTCAGGCCTTCGAGCCAGATTGACCGTTCTGTTATCTTGTTAACTTGTCAATGTCCGGCCCTACAGAATTGCTGATTATTACAGCATGCCCTCGCTGAACTGTGGACGAGCCTGGCTGGTTGGTAATACAGGATTTATGCTTATGTCTGTATATCTTTACCTGGTCGAAAGGGGTCATGATGATCTATGAGGACTGGACTAGATAGGGCTTCGTATCTCATAAGATCAGATTTGTACGTGTCTATAAGCTCATTACTTTGTGAAGGTAGATGAGATGTAAGATGAAGCATGGCGAGCATTGCGATTAGTAGTGTAAGATTTATGTATCTTTTATATGTCTGCGCATAACGTACAAAGTGGACAAAAAAGATCTTGTAATGTTATTGAGATAGATCACTTTTGTTAGGTCGGTTGGTTGTCATCATCGGATTTGTACATGTCTAGGCTCATTATTTCGTTGTTGAATTAGATCAGGACGAATCCTGACGAGAGTTGTTGATCTACGGTGTAGAATTGGTACATGTCAGAGCGTAGATACACCCTCATGGAATACCTTGGTTAACTTTGTAGAACAAAAATTCATAACGTAATAATAATGAGATAGATCATGCTACATGCCTGGTTTGGTATGTCTTTGTTGTCAGACGTGTGCTTGTTAATAGCACAGTGTTTTTGAGTAGAAGAAGTCATCGTGTGTTTGATGATTGTCACTTTTTTTTGCTTCGTTGAAAATTGTGAGAGGAAGAATTCCTGGTCATTCGAAGACGAAGACACGACACACGCGGGTTTCTGCCTTTGCTTAGGCCTATGTTTCAGAAATCTGCCTGTCAGTTTTTTTAGAGTTGCTAGTTGAGATCTAGGTTTCTTTGTATTTGTAAAGAGTTACGTATAATTATGTTTTTTATTTTATATTTTCATCTCTTTATTTTTTTAAACATCGTCAGGTTTTGATTTGATTTGATGTACTAGAGGATCCAGAATCTTTGAAAACGACATATCGTCCAAAAGTTTGCAAATTTGGCTTTGCTGTACTTCAGGGATCACAGTTTAAAATGCCACCAGTTGTCATATCGATAGGCATTGCCAACGCTCGATTTAGCTCTGAACACAACTTTTATTCATTTTGCTGTTCAAGCTCTGTTATATCTAGGCTGAATCAAAACATTAGCAGTCTGTTAAATTATGAACGGCACAATGGTTTGCTCGATTTTGTCCTCTCTGTTGGGATAATAGTATGTGGAGAGCAGGCAGATGTGTTCTGTTTGTGAGATTGACTACAATTTTGAGTAGATGGTTCGTTGGGAGGAAGGGGGTTGGGGGGGGGGGAGGGGAGGGTAAATGGGGGATCCAAGGTGTGGACACTGACCTGTTGACCCACTTTGGAACGTTCTGACAACGCTCGACTGACAGAAACTTATTGTTTGTGGAGGTACATGCCGTGTACTGAAAAAAATGCCTCTGGTCCCAATGCAACAGATGTACACAAACATGTCTTTTCAGATACCGAGTATTAGCGAGTTCATTCACGTCATTTCAGGGTTCCATTATTTTCGCCATCTCTTTGGTTTTGTAAAGCGCTTCGAGCCCAGGGGGGGGGGGGATTATTTGCCCTTCTCCATGTGAACTCGTCACAGATAGAATGCTCATCCCACCAATCAATCTACCGCTCCTAAAAATGGGAGTCCCATTTTCAGTCTACAAAACTTCCTGGTCATACTTGAGTTTCACATACAGGGAAAAGACAAAAGTAGTGACAGTCCTAAAAGAAGCATTGGTTACCTCTGCAATGTAAAAACATCCGGGTTGGTGTCATCGTGGCGTCAGTTGGGATAAAAATAGTGCATGTCAGTGAAGAAAGCACCAGAGTTTTGTACACACAGTGGCGAGACTTATACTGACAGACGCTGATATAGAACCACTTCAGAAAATGGGCCTAAGTAATCAGGGCCCATTTAACTTTATAATCTATATAAAAAATCAAGGGGCATAATCAAGGAAATTTCGTTCCTTCCTCCTTGACAGTCGTAATAGTATCAATCATTTGAACTTGTCTCCCCTGCGGGAGCTCGATGTATACAAGTAGGCCTTCTGCTCCCACCTGCAGGGTGGTGACAGCCCACCATCGGTGAGATGTCTCCCATGGAATACAATATCAGGACTGCATGTAGAGATCATACACCTGTCAGCTAGCCTGTCGGCAAAAACTGTTGCCAGCAGTTTAAATAGCTCTATTTCCTGTCATTAGGCAAGAACTCATTCCAATTTCTCTGAACTGTCATATCCAGGGCAACTTTCATGTCAGCTTGACTTGGTTTTGATCTGGCCGTGACTTTCAAGCTGCACTGGTGATACTGATTAAAAACTTAGATCTAGACGATTCAACCTGTTGGAAAAAGTATCTTTTCACCAAAGTTATGCCCAGCATATTCCTGGAGAGTGATAGCTCCTCAGGGGTTTGCCACTTAAACCACAGCTGTCCCATCGAAGATAATGCATGAGGAAAGGGGAGCGGATTTGTGACTTCAGTTTTACCATTAGACACTCTGTGATATGTTATCACCGATACACAGCTGACCACCATTACGCAAGCTCAGGTCTTTGTTGTCCTGTCTCCATTTTGGGCGATTTGGAGATAAATGTCTTGTAAGAAAGGGATAGTAAATCTACCATATACTGCAGTCATTTTACCAATCACTTGCCCAAACAGGTCATTTTGTCCCATCTCCTATGTACAAAAACAGTTGCTAAACACAACTGTTTTTTCAGCTGTGAAAAATGGAGACAGGGCAACAAAGAACTGAGCTCTCCATTAGACAGTGCTTGAGGATATATAACAATTTCATGAGCAGAAACACTCTAGATCGCTTCCTTTCTTCTGACATGCTATGTATAATTGAGAAGATAAGCCACATGCATCGTTCAATTCTTTGAACTCTTCCTTCCTGCCGCTGGTCTGTCACTTTCAGACAAGTTTTATCTTGCTTTTCTTGAGCGGATCTGTCACCATAATGCTCTTCTTGTGAAATCATTGGTCAATAAATTCATTATAAAACATTTTGCCTGTTTCAAGTCCTCTTCAGCTCTGGTGACTATCTTCTCCCGCTGTTTCTAGATTACAGAGTGCATCTATACTGGTTCTAAAAATGATCTTTGGAAAACAATGTTCAAGCCTGTCATCTGCATGGCGGTTATTCTGATCTTTTCAATGTCCTGGTAGGTGAGACTCTGAACTTATAGTGGCAAAACGTGGCGCTGCCAGCATCCACCTCTGTAATCTGACCGGAGTCTCCAGTGAACTGGTGACATTTAAGGATCCTTTCAATGTTTCATTATTTGCTCATGAGCCTGGTCGGTACTCATGGTGGAGAACGGTAGTCTTGATTTTCAGACAGAAAAGCGTCTCTTCGTGAATCTTTCTCAGACCTCAGGGGCAGTATTTAGAAGCGCTGTCATATCCCAGATGTGCGCAGGAAGCCATGGGGCAAAATTTGTTTTGAGAGCAAGAGAAATAGCACAAATTCTGTAAATGGTTCCACAAAGCTATGAAAGTCGCCAGCTCTTAAACGATTTCATCAGACATTTCTAATCTCTAATTTCTGAACCAGATAAAAAAAAAAAACTGACCAAAAAAAAAACTGTTGCCTGTCTGCGGTTACATCTGTCTTCACAGCTTTTTTTTTTTTTTTTCATTGCTCTTTTAAATTAGACACGATGAAATCAGGTTCTCGTCAAATTTCGAGCATATGGAGTTATTTGTACCACTGTGAAGATTATTCATTTTCCCTTTCTATGTGTGAATAAATTTTTGTTCAACCTTAACTAGGAGCTGAGATCTGATGGGATTGACCTGTTGCCTGAATTTAGCGAGAAAATGGCAGATCACTTTTGTAACTTTTTTATCCTTATTAGGCCATGACACTAAATTACATGTTTTGGGGCGGGGCTTTTACTAGAAGTGTTTCGGCAAATATTACTCTGAATTGCGTTGATATAGAAGGGTTCTGTGAAGAAAGAAAAAAGATAGGTAAAAAAATTCATTCACTGTTGGACAAACATGTGATTTCTCCAATCGCCTCAGTCTGACGTGCGCCTGATTTCATCGTGTCGCGTCTCATTCGATAATGCAGACACTTCATACCTTAGGAACTCAAAGCCTGAAACGTTGGATGGTACGTGCATCTTGTTTTACACGATATGCCTTGGGATACGCATCTGCTGTGCTAGCACCACATAGTCCAGCTTTTGACAAAAGAGTCCACCCTGTGCTGGTTAGAAATGTGCCCAAAGTTGTGAAAAATTCCATCTCAATGTGCAAGCCTCCGATCAAAATGACAAACTTATCCACCCCGTACGGCTCAAGCCATTTCCACTGAATCTGCTTTGCAAGGGCAAACAGAGGCTGATCAGCCAAAAACAGTTTTGGATTTTTTTTTTTTAAATGACAGCTGTAGATTGCCTGTCATACCATATGGTTAATTTGTTGGCAAAATTTTCTAAAAGAGGCAAAATTGAAGTGATAGATGGTGGGTAATCATTTGAACTGTGCAGCCAAAACTCGTAGGATGGCCTGGTGAGAAGTTCAGTTTCAGAATGTGTCACAATTGTTTGCAACCACTGGCTTTCATTTAACGTTTTGTTCAAAATGTTGTCGCGTCTATCGCTATTAAACTGACCTGCAAAGATGATGTGAAACCACAGAGTTGTTTCCAGTTGGAATGACCACTTCTACAGTATTGATGTCTTCAAACTACGACCTGTAATCATCTTTTGAAGCCATCTTTAACGTAGATCACTCTCCCAAGATAGAGAGGGAGGAACGCTTCATGTTCAGATATTATTCTTTTGATACAGTGTCTCTTCCTTCCTCTGAACATAGGTACTGACAAGTTTTTTTTTTTTATTTATTTATTTATTTATTTATTTATTTATTTATTTATTTATTTATTTATTTATTTATTTATTTTGCGACAGGGTTAAACGACAGGGTTGAAACGGTCCCCACCAGAAACTTCATGAAAGTTTACTTTGGTATAAAATTCTCCTGGAAATCGACCGACTTATATTCTGTGTCATGCATCTCGAAATTTTCCAAATCTTTTCCTGCGAGTTTACTGCATGCCATAGTGACACAGCAGCGTCATCACGATCGCTCTTTCCTAACAAATCAAAGGGTTGCTGTCTGTTAGTAGTGTTTCTCTCTGCTGACGTGTAAGAGCCCAAATCTGGATTAGCTCATAGGAGTCTTATCTTTGAATCTTATTGAATGTACATATCGCGAGCTCAGTTCTTTGTCCTATCTCCATTTTGGGCGATTTGGAGATTTGGTAAAACGGGTACCTGATGTATATCGGGGAAGTACAGTGGCGCTGCACTGCGGCGACGCGGTCTGAAATGGCCAAGACAATTTCCCCTCTTGGGGGGTCAAGGGATGGTACTTTTAACTTTTTTTTTTTTTTTTACATACATGTCTCTGTTCTAACGTCCTTTAGAATCTTGTGTCATTCTGTTGGTACGTTTAGGAGAAAAATGGGCTTTCATTAAAAAATAAAGACCAAGGGCATTTTAAAAAATTTCTGTGAAATATTCTTTTCTGCACTAAGAGCTAAATAAATGTACGTTGTTAGACAAAATATGTCACACTAAAAGTTACCTAAATTTTCTGAAGTTCCATTGATATAGATTTGAAAGACAAGCAGTTTAGAAGAGCCGAAATTCAAGATGGCTGTCTTGTTCTAGCAACCGTTCTAGCTAGTCATTATCTTCCTTTTATTTAAAGATGCTGAATTCGATGGAAAACATAAAAATTGTCTATCTTTAAAAATAAATATCACCTTCAAATTGCGCCGTCCAGTTAACGCGACGGCTTCCTATTTCATAATCTACAGAAAGTGTGGCCTCAGATAAGACTATTTAACCAAAAAAGTTAAAATTGAAAAGATTTATACAGTCCTTATCTCCTTACAATGTAGTTTCTAAGCACTGTGCGATCGATCATACGGTTCAAAATGAGACACAGGTTTTCAGATTTCCTTGGAATATACACACGACGCTGCCAGTTAGGCACTCGATTCCGTATCACTCAGACTACACCATTCTTTGTCTATAGTCGGTTACCTATTTAAACCATGTGAACTAAGCTTAAAGTAGCGTTCTCGAAGGACAAAATTTTGGGTCATTGATATACATTACGAATAATTGTTATGTCAAAAAGCTATCTATTGCCTGGAAAAGAGCAACTGACCATTTAAGGTACCCAAAACCACTTACCAGCCACGAAGATAAAGAACATCATTCTATATTTCTTCCTCTTTTTCGTTGTTTTTCTCTTTTTAGATGTTCAAGATCCAGGTCCTCGGACTTCCTGTGGAAATAAAGTGAAAGTAATAAATGTTCGATAAACTGGATATTATATCGTCTTGATTTCATTTTGACGTGTATTTGTTTGTTTGTTTGTTTGTTTGTTTTCTCTCTTTTTTTGTGTTGTTTATTTAGACACTTACTGATTTGTGTATTTATCTATTATTTATTTATTATTTTATTTATTTCTAATTTTATTGATTGATTTATTTACCGATTTTTTAAATTTAAATGTTTATTTATTTAGTAAAATATTTAGTTCATCATTTAGATAGTTTTTTTTTTTTTTTTGTTTTTGTTCTTAAGGATTTATTTGTTTATTCGTTTCGAAGTCTTCCTGGGGGATTTTTTACCAACTTTAAAAAGGTAGTGCTTTATAACAGAACTATTCTCGTTCACATATCTGCCTCTTCAGGTTGAGCAGGCCTGGAACACAAAAGGGGTGAGGGATGGAAGAGGTTGTTGAATATACTATAAAAAATACATTTGGTCTATTCTGTTGTATATGTAAAAGGGATGATTTTGCTAAACCATCACAACAAGGAACAGGACAAGAGGAACATAGATGTAGACCAATGAAAAAAAAAAAAAAATCAGCAACATCTAATGATAAATCCCAAAAGGCTTACGAAAATTCAGATCCCACATCGGTGTTGTGACGGACAAACAAAACAAAACAATAAACACCGAAAAAGCCACATACAGCAAATTAGATTTTAACATGATGATAATGGAGATATCCGACAAGAGCCAAAGTGTGCCTATTGGACTAGTTATTTTAAAGAGCCTACCAGGTCCTCTTTCGTTCTCTTGAGTTTAACACCACTAAACCCCTGCGACTATCAGAGCTTGATCTGTTAAAAGACTTGTTGCTCGTACTTTGTACCTCATTCTTTTCCAAACAGCACACATCTAGAAACATGATGCTTTCGTAGTTTGTTCGTAAAGCATAAACTGACACTCAATATCGAATAGTAACTTTTTCACTGCCACAACCTTTACCACTAGAACTAACAATCCTTTTACACTTTTCCTTATCGGTATGACAAACTTTTTCTAAGTCACTTCAGAAACTCCGGTGAGGGTGGGGGGGGGGGGGCTATTCAGGTCTTCACCTTTCAACCAGCTCTAAACTTTTTAACATTAGAAAAAGAAAACCGAGTAAATTTCAGGCTGAAGGGGTCAATAATATCATGAAACTGCACCATTTCCTGCAAGTTCTATTGGCACTTTAAAGGGTCAATTAACTCGTTTGGAAGATCCAAGTAACGAGCGGCAATGTCAGGCGGGAGCTGACATGTATTGAACGATTTAGTTGAATATTAAGTCTTTTAAACAGAGTTCACTAATAGTTACTCTGGCATTCCTCTGACCCTTGTTACCACTATTTTTGTAATAAAATGCTCCACAACCAGAACCCATAATTGTATTCATTGGTCATAGTGAAGATAAAGAAGGAAATATCTTTCCATTATGTGACAACTTGTATTATTGAACAAACATAGAGTTTGCTGCCAATATGTGAGTACTTTGATAGTATGAACATCTGCAGGGTTTAAGTCATGCTTACAGAGATGGGTTTCTTTTTTTTCTGTTTTTAACAATGACATTTTTGTGTGTTTTGTTTAGTTATCTAATCGATGACATGCCAAGAATTTCAAAATCACCACATGCAAAGTCCCACCAGCTTGATCCATCAGGCGGATACCTAAAGCCAAAAATGAGCATGTACAAACGTCCGGCGACCAGTGGAAGTGAGTGGCAAGTTGCTGGGCTAGAACTGAGAAATCGGGCTTTGAATGTGATAAGGGAGTCAGACATCGACATTTTTTTTTTTTCAGAAATCGGAGGTGGATTCATTTATAAACAAGACAATATCAGTTTTACCATCCACTTATAAATAGTTCTTTGTTAAAACTGTTATTTTTTCTTTGTGTGTGTTTTTTGTGTGTATATGTGTGTGTGTGCGTGTGTGTGTGTGTGTGCGTGTGTGTGTGTGTGTGTGTGTGTGTGTGTGTGTGTGTGTGTGTGTGTGTGTGTGTGTG
>JBCAUA010443269.1:0-17644 GCA_038406235.1 Peronia verruculata | reverse complement strand
TGTATGGAAATAGCACTCGGTTGTTATACAATTGGCTAGAAGCAAGCCATTAAGCTTTACGTGTGGTGTTTCAAAGGACAGCCTTCAATTCGACCTGAAGGTCATGTGCTCTACTGTCGTGTCAAATGCTGAGTTCATAATGAGCACAACTATCAAACCCACCTGCTACATCAGTGTCAGAGGCGTGAATAACTGTCAGTACCACAAGTAAGCACCATTTCTCACGGCCGAGAACAGAATTTGGGTGGATCACGTTTATGCTTGGTTATGCGACAGAGAATTCACAATGAGAACTGCGGATTACATAAACTCTTGTGCCCCTTGGTTAAATATAGATTATATGATTTTAAGTCTTTTAACTCATGTATACAGTTTGATATCTAAAATATACGAACTTGATCCGTCTAGGGAGAGGTTAGATCAAGACAAGGAGAAAAGAGCCAGAGGAGCTAAAACGTATATATCGATCACGCTCATTGCCACCTTTTCCCTTTCTTTGTGGTTTTAGGATTGGAGCTTTATGAAAATCGCGGCCCGTTACTCACATTATCTTTGTGATAATAATATCCTTCTTCCCTGGAGGTACGTTATGTTATTCTATAGTTATACAATTGTCCGTACAGGGCTTGTATTTTGCAAAATACTGTTGATCCAGCTATACTCAAAGTAGCATTACTATTGGGTTGGAAATCATGATAACTTATATGACTTCCTAAAGATTGCAATGGCGAGAAATAGCTGTTTTCAATAGTTTCAGAAGTACTTTTGGGAACAGGGTCGATGGCAAAGATCTGTGCTTTGTTTTAGGAGTGGACAAGTCTGGAATCAGAAATCGCATGAGAAATGATTATGCCCCGATAGTCTTGGAGTTTTTTTTTATGAGAGGACACAGTATAAGTTGATTTACCGCTTATGTTGTATCGATACAGAGGATACATTAAGACACGTTTAAGATTTTTGCAGTGTATTGAGACAATGTCATCATTTCACTAAACTGACTCGACCCATACGGACTGATCACCCTTTAACATTGGGTCTAGATAGCCGAATTAGACTTATTCATTTATAGAAGTTCAAATCCAATTTGTTTCTCCGGAAGTTTCTGTTCATTCGACTGGAAAGGATTCCTTTAAATTCCTTTAATCGAAGCAAAGTATTCAGTAATTTGAGATGGAGAGTGAACTAGTTTCAACAGTGGAGGTCAAAGTCCTACTCAGTAGTATCCGCCAGCGCTGACGTACTATAGTGGCCACTCATCATTGTAATAATTAATCATTAGAGATATCACTTTTTTCCCCACACTCCGTATATTAATCCCGAGAATAACTTGAGACTTAATTATATTTGGACTGAAGTGATATACGTAATGTCACTGTGTGACTCTGTGACTTGATGGTGTAAGGTGACAGAGTATTATGAGTATCGCATACTGACCTCACAGTCACAGAATGTCACTTGTAGTAGGGTGGGAAAAAGAAAAGGTGAACGAAGGACCAGTGGCATTATCCACTGCCGCGAGCTCCTAGATGTGCTGTAATTTGTCTTATTTCCCTGCAGACTTCACTTGATATATCACCATTGTCCCAAATGCTGGTCCCATAGCTGTGAATGCTAATGGACCATATTTCTAATTAAGGCTAGGGTGCAAACAACACTTAGTTTCATTTATATTGTAAGCACAAAACCCATCATTGTGACTGATCACATCTGTAGAAAGGTCACTGCTACACAGGCATATCAAAACAGAAAATAAAATGCCTTTCCTGCAATAAAAAATGGCAATAAATAACAGAGTTATAAGCGTTTGTAAAGCCATCATAATCCTATATATTGCATCTTGTCAGAGATCCGGGGTTAAAGGTGGTGAGATTTTTTTTTTTTTTTCTTTCACTAGGTAATGCGAGAATCTTCATACAAATAATATTGAACTGCCTACATGGACTACGTGGGTTTTGATACTTCACAGAATGTAGGCTTATGGCTAGACTATAGAACATAACTAAAAGAAAAAAAAATGGTCAATAATTACATATTCACCCTAGGGATTTTACTTTTTTCTTCTTTGAAATGAATGGGACCGACCAACATAAATGATAATAACAATATTAACGGAAAATATGATTATAAATGTCATACGAACAAAAATTGGGGATATTTCAAGCAGAAGCTGTCAGACTGCGGTTAATTAAAGAAGAAGATTATTGTATTATGAACTAAATGACAACGAAATAACGTCAGGACTATTACAGGATATTGCTTGAAGGACACGTTTACATAGTGCATTTCTTTTTTCGGAATGTTATATATCGTAGTTATTATGATTGTAATGTTTTTCTATCACCTACTTTCATCATTGCTACATTTTAAAAAAATGTAATTTCACTTCTATTTAAGGAGAAGGAAAACGACAGAACGAACGAGAGAGAGAGAGAGAAAGAGGTAGGAGGGGGAAAAAGAAACATTTTTAAAAGCTGGAGAATATGAAATGCTATGGACAATCAGACAAGATTCCTGATATGCAAAAACCGCACATCATCTGCTTTGTATCTCATACTTGGAGCAAAGTTGTGAACAAAAAGTCAGGATTTTATGATAAACGATAAATAGCGTCTATCTCCGGAACGTTTTTAACAGCATTGCAGAAATAATTATTTGTACTTACTGACTTTGATTTAACTGTAAATGTATTGCCCTTTAGCGGACTCTTTGACTATCAAACTCAAAGTAGATTTCATACCAGGTGGTCATCATGATAAAGGACACAGCATATTTTTGTAGCACATGGATTACGTCAGTGCATCGATCGTATAGTCTACGTGAGATGCCCATTACCCTTGGGAAAATCCTAGGAAGGACAGGCAGGTGTACCTAATAAGGATGGTAGGTAAGGATTCCCTTGTCAGGGAATATTAGATCCCAGATGTGCTCTGACCTAATTCGACTTGTCATCCTAGATAGGTTAGATCCTAGAGCTTTTCTTTTCATTTCTTTTCTAAGGGTGGGAAGATGAGGAGAGAGAAAGAAAAAGAAGACTTGCTTTGTTCATGTTGACAAAGACAATCTGCATACGGAGTTGGATCAAAGCAAGCAGCTGAGATAAGGAAGAAAGTTAAAGCGTGAAGGGGCATTTATCAGTTTGTAACACCGCTGTGCTTGTAAGGACGTGTTCCATTTTTAGTATGAAGGAAATAACTGCCTGGGCTTACGCTGCCGATTTTATTTTTACAACCGAGCAATACAATTCTGATGTCTTGGCGATATCGACGCTGTGCTTAAACAAGAATGATGTTTCAGCTTTTAAAATGCTTGCAAATCCATTTCCAGTAATCAAGACACCGACAGATATTTAAAACTAACAACAGATAAATTTTGTTCTGCAGTTTTCAAACAGAATTTTACATATCTTCACATTATCATGTAAAGATTAGATCAAGTCCAGTAAAGAATCTACGACCCTTGTACATGGTTATTTAAAAAGAATAAACCGACAAATAAGTCAAACCGAGGCCTGCAATTCAAAGTGTATTTCAAAATTTCAAAGGTGCGCACGTCGTTGTTGGGATGACAGCAAAACTGATATTACTCAATGAGAACGTTTTCCGTTGGTTGTTGCAGGATGCGATTCAAGAACAAGCGGAAGAAAATAACAAAACGCGCCATTCTATTGAACCTACAATTCGGACCACAACATGCTCGCGAATTTACTGATCAATTATTATTATCCCTTTTTAAAATAACATCAAACATAAACAGCTTTCATCAGTTTTTCATCTTCCACCAACAGAGTACCAGCAACAAAAAAATTCCAGAGTGAAATAATGTGCAAATAGCTCATCCATCCCGCCAACCATGAGGAGCATTCGCAAAGACCATCATCATCACTATATTTTTAAGAATATCTCTTATCTAAGACGACTGTATTGAACAAATTTCAGATTGATACATCTGGTAGTTTTCAAGTCCATGAGCTTTACACGCATGATATATGCTGTAAATTACCATTCTGAGGAACGTTTATTTGGTGTTTGGCGCTAATCTTGAATCAAAATGTTAAAAACTACCTGAATTATATATACAACAGTAATATTGCTCATAATTATCCTCTCTGCGTGCATGCCAGCAATGATATCACATTATTATACTAACTGTCTATGATACCGCCACTGATGTCGGGCATTGTTGATGAGTTCAATTTAGGCGGGCACGTTCCGTTGGTGCTAAGTGAGATCCCTAAAACTATTACCATAAACGTGTTGGATGTTTCCAGAGTGGAGGAACAGAGGCATACGTGTTGGACAAACTGGGGAATTCCAATGTCGTAGAACAATTATGTGTAAAAATGTTCTGAATGTTCACTTTTTATGAAAAGATTTTATCTGAATTGAAGAAAAGTCATAATTGAACCCCATTTGATCTGATGCACTGTGAATTAAATATTCCGATGTGTGTAAATGACGAGTACATACATGAAACTTTGCTGAAACAGATATTCCAGGTATGGATAAATTACTATGGCACCGAGTATGGTTTTCGTTAGCTGTTATAACGGTATACTATGTCTAGAAACATTTTAATTAACGGTATGTAATAAGGCACCATACAAGGAAAAAAGCAGGGTAAATTTGCCGGGCGGAGGTAGAGCCATTGTGCTGGTTGAATCATTCAATGCTATGAATTATCCTACAAAGTGCTGTTGTTGACCATTTTCAGATTCACAGAGAAATCATTGCCTTATGGGGCAGTGCTGTCAGGGCAAGATTTGAAAAAGAAAAGAAAATTTAGGAAAAAATATGACCGAGGGCTATTTAATTATAATCAATTCCATATTTCTTCCTTTTTGCCCTGGGGTTTGTTGCGTTAATTTGAAAGATAAATTCAACAGAGAATAACATGTGCAAAACAAAGACTGTTTTTTCTCTCTCTCTCTCTCTCTCTCTCTCTCTTTTCAATTTTTTGAAACAACAGTTAATTAACCGATAATTAATTTCAGTGTTATATTACAGGCATGTCTCACCGGAGGACATACATGACATTTTTTTCCCTTCTTTTTTGCACCCACGAATGTCAAACAGACCGTGAGATCCTATGAGGATCAAGGTTCCCTCATGAACTTTATCAAACCCACAGTGCCCTGTCAGAAAGTGTAATGTATAATGGCGTGTTCTAATTCCTAAAATTTTATTACCAAGGCAGTTGAGAGGATTTAGATAGTTAACTAGATTTATTCTAATGTAATCAGTGGTTGTCAAAGCTTTTTTTACCTCATTTAATACACTTTTATACGGGCACCATTAGTTGCACGAAGAACATCAAAACGGTACTCGATTTTTTTCCATTTTCGCTGAAGCATAGCCTCATCAACGCAGGCATCGGCATAAGAAGTCTTTTGCTTTAAGTCAGTAATATGCCGTATCTTTATTCGAAACACGATATCTTTTACATTACCCCATAGAAAGAAGTCCAAGGGAGTGATATCTTTTGAATATGGTGGCCATGGAATTGGTCTATTCAGTCTGGAAATGTTTGAGGAACTGCTTATTAAACAAACTGATATCATCATCATCATCATTGTCAACTCATCATTTCTACAAAAAAAAAAATATCTTAAAATTAAGATGACTGTCCACCGGCAGCTAATCAAATACAGCAATAAAAGTAGAAAAAGAGTATGAAGAATTTTGAATGAGTCAATAAAAAAAATTTATATCGCTAGCCAAATTTTCGAGCCCGCTTGGCTCATCATCAACATCATTATCATCATCATTATCATTTTATAAAATAGAAAAAGACTGTCCAACCGGAAAATTACTAAACAATTTTGAAAAGAAATTGAAAAAAGCCAATAACACTTATAAATAACTTCTTCTTGATGTTGAATTGAAGGTAAGCCAAATTTCAGATCAACTTGGTCCTTCTTCATGGGAACAAAGTCATCATCATCATTATCATTATCACCACCAATATCATCATCAACAACATTGTTACAGTTTTCAAGGAGTGTCTTAAAATATCCCAGACAGTTAACCGTTTACTAAATTTAATTAAGCACTCACATAAATCCATCCATCCATCCATCCTACCATACATGCATACACACACACACACATACATACATTCATACATACATACATACATACATACATACATACATACATACATACATACATACATACATACATACATACATACATACTTTGAACAGACCTACAACTCGAATATAATTCACAGATCGAAAAGTACTCTTGGTACTCGAACTGTATTAGGTCTTTCCTTTTGCAACCAACAATAGCCATTGGAGAGGAAAGGCTGGGATGAGAAGGGGAGGGCGGGGGTATTCCTTAACTAATACTAAAAATAGTAAGCTCACAAACCATCCCCTACATACCCTCCCCCCCCCCCCCCTCCACGTCTTCCATAATTAGAGCCCTGCAGATCTTAAGCTTCACCCGTTTCACACTATCAGAAAACAGTAGCTCCGGGTAGTTAATTTTGTTTCATCGTGTTTGGGATCGTAGATAAGATAATCCCACTTTTTATCCCTGTAGTCCCCTAATCCTTTTATAGTCGTTGAGGGATTAGTTGCTTTTCAGTTCCTGCTTGTGAAACTCATGGAGAGATTATTTGATGTACAGATACCATCATAGTTTCACATCTGTTGGTTTATGTTACCAGTCGAAACTTTGGGGTCTCTCAAAATGCATCAGGAAAAAGGACAGAACGATGTCAGGAATTGAAACAGCCGTATTTCATATCAGCGAAGAAATGAGTTCCATTCGAGTACCATTGTATCAGTACTTTCAGAAAAAGTTGTTGATGGAAATTTTATCTCCTTGGGAGGATGCAGTTTGTAGTCCTCCACCATAATAGAGTGCTATTTGTTTTATCCTGACGGTTGAAAATGGATAAGAGTAGCAGAACAGCTGTATGAATTAATTGACGGGGTCTGTCAATTAAAATACTAGATCGATATTTTGGTACGGTGGACATACTGCTCATATTGCTCCTTAATCAGTAATCAGTAATCACACACACACACACACACACACACACACACACACACACACACACACACACACACACACACACACACACACACACACATACATATTCTCGACGGAAATGAAGTAATTTCCAATTTTGGAACCAGATTGGGTTTGTCCTCATCCATCATTGTCATTACTATCATTATCATCATCCTTTCATAAAAATGTTTCAAAATTTAAGACACACTGTTGACCGGTCTCTAACTCAGTACACTGAAAGAAACAAACAATATTCTGTAGAACTCGATATGTTGATAATTGAAGGAACTGATGGTGCATCCCAAATTTTCAAATCCCTTTAGCTCTTCAGCATGGAAAAAAAATCATCCCGATGACCATCGTCATTACCATGTTCATTACGACTATAAATTACGACATCGTTTTACCAAACAATATCTTAAATCAAGATGACTGTCCACCGGCAACAAATCAAATACATCAAAAAAGTGGAATAACAATATGAGGACGTTTGAATTGAGTTAATAAGAGAAACTAATATCGCTGGCAAACTTTTCGAGCCCGTTGGCCCTTTGTCGTGGCAATAAACAGCTACAAACATCGTTTCGCTCTCCATGTTGGAAATCCAGATACGTTTCTTCTGTTATGTTGGCCTCATTAGTACTTGATCCACAGAGATGAAAAATACATACACACAAAATAAGGAAGAAAAAACGGTATCCCACTTGTCATCATTCTTAACTTTCAATAGATTGCTGCGGAAGACGTGGGTTCCTGATGGCGTATTGTTTGTGCCACAAAAGAGGCTAGCAGGGTATTATTGCACTTGTGTTTCACCAGGACGTAGTCTTCATTTGATTTAATTCCCTTGTCTTACTTCTCCGTTGACAATAAGTGATAATGATCTTCGCACAGGGATATCTTGTGTTTTCTCTTTACCTTATGGTGACTAATGATGTATTGAATGGCAACAATATCTCATGTATCTCATTGTGTTTGACAAACATCTAAAGCTGATAAAGCGGTTAGCTGTACAACATTATTAAACAGTGATCAGTGACCAGACTCTCTAAATTTGAGATAGCTTAATATTTTAATCTAATTTATATGAGTTGTTATCAACTCTTTCAATGGGTAAATACAACGGTAGTTTGTCATTGTTTTCAGCATTGTTATTTGTACACCACTTTTACGGAGGTGTTAATGCTAATAACGTTCATTTTTTTTTTTTTTTCGTTTGTTTTTAAGTGATAGGTGGTTCCGATATCGGTCAAAATATTCAATTCTGATTTTTCTTTTAGACATTCTGCAGTTTTTGAAGTTAAAAAATTGTAGTAAAATGAGCTGCAAACTTCTGACCAATATCAAACTTTGTTGAGGAAATCTTGGGTAACTAGCATCTAGTAAACAATCCACCGCCATCATAGGCGATTTTTTACTTATGGGTCAAAGCGATACTGACCTGCGACTTAAAGTATTTAGCAAGTGTGCGCATCTCAGTGTTGATAGTTTGGATGATTAAACTGAACTGATTTATCTTACGGTATATACTTTGTAAGCACTTTTTAATCTGGTGAAGAGTGATTTCATTGACTGATCAGTGATTTATTTGACAGTTGATGCTAGATCTACAATATTATCAAGACTGTCTGATTCCAAGATTATGTAGGAGCAAGGAGTAACACTTTTTAAACAGAGTGATTTAGTAATTAAGTTTCCTGTACAGGTGAGAGAGGAATAAATAAAAATCAAATTTAAAAAAAAAAGAAAGATTTTGCTTTTTTTCCTGTGAGAAGAAGGAACTGACGAAACATAGACATAGACATCAGAAGGCTTTAATCTTGACCAGTCCTGTTATTTCTCTTTGCCAGACACAAGGGGGCGTTGAACAGCACAGGAAAGAATCTTTCGTCTGGCCATTTGAAAATTGTGATTTTAAATAATCTCCTTACAGCACGAATTTTTCTGAGATTTTCATGATGTATGTCTGTTCTCTCCTTACACTATTTGCTCTTTACACTACCCGTCAAGGGAAGTAACAAAGCTCATTTATGACTGCAACTGATTCTTTGTATGTTCGAAACTACTTCCCGTCTCTTGTAATTTCTTAAAAGGTTGCCATTTTTTTTTTTCGTTCGTTTTCTTTTATATTTAAGTAGCTAGAGCTTAGGGACACCACCAGCTGTAGCGTTTCTCATTTTCTTCCTTTTTAAACGTCGATTCATATTTCACCCGCACTAATCTGTAGTATTTTTAAATCTGTACAATGAGTACAGAGTATGAGTGCTAAGTGTATGAGTGCTAAGTGATGGAAGGTAGCCAAATCGGATTTTGTCAACAAATTTGCGATTTTGTAAACACATCAAGAACTGGCCAGGATCATTACCGGGAATCAAAGGAATAGACAATAAGGTTATGTTCAGACGATGTCCAGTTAATATGTCTAACTCATTTCATAGTTCTTCCCTTTCCGCTCATTGTCATTCAAACAGTTGCCACTGAAACAATAAAGTCCAAGGATACTATAACTGTAATGTGGTCATTCTTGATTTCACGGGGTTGCGTGCGTGGCTTCTATCTCAATCGATGACACTGTGCTTGCTTTATCACTTTTGCACTTTTTGTATGACCTCGTTGTGACGTCTCGCCTAGCCTGGACTCTTCAGCCACTTTTACACATACACTAGCAGATTCATCGCCCATTCACCCACAAACTTTGATTAACAGCCCCTGGAGTAAAAAAAAAACAAAACATGTATCCACTCATGGCATCACCATCTAGATCAAATGGCAGAGACTCATATTGGGTCTGTGATGAAATAGCTCATTACATATCGTTACGGTTACAAATAAAGAAAAACGTTAAAGGATATAGAACCAAAAGTACGAACTATCTCTGTTATCAAAACTGAATAGCTGTAGGAGTGAAATAAAAGTATTTGTTTGCAGCTATAAAAAATGTTAAAGTACTTTTTTTCCCCTAACAACGTTAAAGGCGGTTCAAAAATTCCTTCTTCTGCTGAGCTATCGACATAATTTCTGCCTCTCGCATGCCGTTTCCGACCCTTACCTGGAGTAGGTTGTATCCTGCTTTTTGCTTTGGTTAGCTTATCGTTGAATGTCATCCTGGCCTGCACAATTTTACAAATGGTAGGAAGGAAAGAACTTCATGTACACAGTAAACAGGATCGGCGGAGTTGTGGCTCTTTACATTAATAGAGATTATTTTCTGACCTTTCAGCTGACGTCGGAAAGATTCCATCGGGAAAACATGTACGTTTTTAACTTCGACCTATCGGTGGGACAAAGTATATTTTGCCATATGATGACGTTTCCTTAACTTAAGAGGAAAAGGACAGACAAGGGAAGGAAAAGGAGGGGAGGAAGAAAACCACTGAGATAGAAACAGGAAGACGGACGTAATGATTGGGGAAGGAGGGGGGGGGGCAGATTAGCATAGAAGATAAGGATATCTCAGTAAATATGATATTTTGAAAAGAGGCGTGTAGTTTTTTTCCCTCTTAACTGCAGACATACAATCTGACTTTTACACGTAAATCAGTCTGACATTTAGGAACTATTTTCACATGTTCTCCGCTAGCATGTATGTCATGTCTGCAGTTTCATTTGTGTTTTGTCTCGATCCCAAAGGCCTTTCTGATTTAGGCTTGAATATGTTGATCTATCCGTGAACTCCAGGACTCATCAAAATAAACAGAACGAATAATATCTCTGTGATAAAAATGTCTTCTGTATATTGTTTCGAATAGAGAGTCGAGTCGGAAAATACTCCCAGTCGCCCCCACCCCTCCCCAATATACAAACACTTTTTTTTTTTTTAAGAAAGGCAGCCACTCCCCTGAAGTGAGACACATTTTTTAAAAAAAGGAGATAACAAATAATAATTTTCCAAAAAAAAAAAAAACACAAATTTTCCATCCGCAATGAAGTAAAGACAACTTTGTAAGCCATTCAGCAATCTTTTGTTAAAATCGAATTCTAGTTTATAGCCGAGAGGCCCTCACTTGTCAAGAGAATGATCTTCTAGAAATCGAATCAAAATTTATTTTCTTCTCGGTACTCAGATATATCAGCTGAAGCCTTACTGTCTGGACGAGAGCACTGATTTTTTTTCAGACCCAACCCCGATAAACTCATATTAACTGGAAAGTCTACAGCGCATCTATAATTGGCATGCTAGATTTGGTTGCTTTGAGTCTGGTCTAGCTGAGTGGCAGAGACATCAAAGAATTAACAAGGATCGGGCCGGCTTAGCTGACTGATGAGTGACTGATGCCGACGATGCAATGGGAGAGACGTATTAATATGCCTCATATATTTCAGATCATCACCTCGGGTATTAAAAAAAATCTGATGACTGTTACATGATGCGTTTACAATGCTTTGTGTAAAGAGGCTTTCATTTCAAACGTTATGTTTCAAAGATCAAAAGCACAAATTCTAAAACATAAAGATCAACTTGGCTGGATAAGGTGATGGACCAGTGCAATTCCAATGGATAACGATTGTAAGGATAATGGGAAAGGGAGAAGGGGCAAATTGAGACTGGCAGATTGACATTTGGAATAAGAAAATTTGGAATGTGAGCGCTATTACATGAAATTGGCGCATGACATTTCTCCTGATAAACACCCACAGCCAACTTTATTTTTTTAGAAACATTTTGGTGCTTTTTGAATAGATTGACATAATCTTTCTTTTGGTGCAATTCATTTGCTTTCATTCATATCTTGTAGATTTTATTTTATTTTATCTTAATTTATTTTGCTGTATTATGTAGTTTCTGCTTTATTTCATCTCATTTTTGAAGCTGCGAAGCTTCTCATAGAAAACGTAAAGATTGTTCGCTGTCTATTAAAAGGGCAAATGGAAGAAACAAAATACATCGGCAAACACAATCATGTGTCTATCGCTAGAATTCCAAAGGTTAACAGAACACTTTTCTATTCTTTTAACAGGACGTTTTTTTGCTGAGTTCATCATAATGATATCTTTAGTTTCCCAACAATTCATTAGCAATCCAGTGGGCCTGTTTGCTCCATTACTGTAATGACTTTCACATTATTCACCAATGCAGAGCCTTGAATCTGGAACTCGTTCCCAGCATGCATGCAATCTCTACAAGTCAAATCATTTGAAACGTCAATTAAGCACATATACTTGCTCAACAAACACCTTCCTGACTGACAATTCCAGCTATTACTTAGAGATGGTTGTCATTCATATCTACATGTTTAATTATGTGTATTATGTTGTTGCTCCTGTCTGTTTTATCGCATACGGGTGGCTTATCTACATAGCTGTAAAACACTCTAGTTAGGTAAAGCCCTTTGAGCTCTTTAGCGGTGAAGCGTTTTATAAATGACCTTCATTATTATTATCAATATTAATATTAATAGTAATGCCAGTGTCAATGTCAGTTTGTGGAGGTTCAAAGAGTCATGTTGAAGTGTGCTGACAGTTTGAATGTTCTTTCTTCCATTTAGAATCACAAGAATCTCTCTAAATTTGATCATAACGGTCATAAAAATTCTATTCTTTTCTAACACGTAACTAAACAGAAGAATAATCAATGATATAATCCTTTATTGTTAGTGAGCATAGTTTTAATGCTTTCTGCCTGTACGAAAACAAACAAACACACTTTTAATGTAACTGACTGGAAATGACCACAGCGTTTGTTAGGTTCAATAAATGCTAAATGCACTCCTATGAGGGAGGTAAACCGGAATGTCCACGAATACAACTTTAAAATAAAGATTTTCATTGGTTTCCGTGATAAGTCTTAAAGATTGCAAACCACAAATCTGTGGAGTTAAGGATAAACAGTTTCTCCACTAATAGAATGAGGAACACAATTTGAATGTATAGAATGATGTTGAATCCTTTTGATTACAAAACACACCAGTCCATTGTATCAGCATTAAAAGCGGTCTCCACCGACGGCCTATTTCATAGATATCCAAGGTCCTTTCGGTTGTTTGCATTCGATATGTGTGGGTTTTTTTTTTTTTTTTACTATTCAGTATGTCGGTTTGCCATTATTCCTCTTTTTTTTTTTTTGACCTTTGTGCTTTGTTTCTCCCCTTCCTTCAGACCGGCTCCGTTTCTTATCTCACTAAAGTTTCTTGCTAGTAAGAAAAGTATGTCAGATATTAACAAGCCACACCTGTTCACAAAGTTGCAGATTTCCCTAAAAATCGATTTGGGCCCTGATATTATCATTGCATCCACTCGAGTAGTAATATACATTATGTTTACAGTTCTGCAATAGTTAAATTTCCCTTCAGAACATACATTTCTTTTTAACCTTTCTTTTTAATGCAAGATATTGGTTCTGCATGCTTTGCACTTGTTTTTCGGGTAAATACTTTAATCAGAGCTGAATACACGTGAAAGAATTTCTGATTTTATCTTTCAATCCAGATGTTAGTCTGATGCTTATCATAGTTTTTGTTTGTCTGGTGGTTTTTTTTTTTTTTTTTGTTTTTAATCGAGAAGTTACACAAGAAAATCCCATATTGTTACCTTTTTTGAGTGATCCATCAAATATACAAGGCAGCAATAACAATAATGTTTATGATCCTGCGATATTGATGCAGTGGAGAACTTTTGAAACTTCTTTATTTTTTTTTATAACAGGTCCCAGTTTTTCTCTTTGCGAGAAAAAGTAAGTGGCTGGTTCTAGAGGCAACTTCTTCCAAAATAAAATTCTTTTTCTTTTGGTCCATTCCTCTATTTATGACGTCTTTGCCCTTCCTCGTAATCCCTGAACCTCACGGTTTATATCAGGTCTCTTCATTCTGTGTTAGGGATTGTGTTCGGGTACTAATGTAGATAATTTGCTTTTCCCGCATAAGCAGCCGGTATATAGACCCCCTCTAATATGTAGCCCAAATTCGAGACGTTCTCCTTTCCCTCCAGCCCTTCACTTCACCGCCAGATGGTCTAAAATACAACAGTACTCCCTTCCCTCCCCACATATACACATACAAAACAGACTATCGATATGCCAGGCCCAGACCGGCTAGATTGTTGCGTAGCTTTTTTGTTTTGTTCAAGTAGCGATGAAAATCCGAGTTATATCAGAGTTGAAAACGAGCCAGATGAGGAGCTGCTTAACGCTATCGAGCGAATAAGGACCGGTGTGAGGAATGCTATAGTCATACAACCAGCTCCTTATTACCGATATTGAATGTGTGGTTTACCTGTGATTCGCCTCAAACCAGCATTGGCAGAATGTGTGTTTGGCAAAAGCCTGGAAAATCAAAATTGTTATCACTGATTTACAGCAGAATGACTGGGGTATTCTGCAGTGTTTATCATGTATTCGTGTTAAGATGTAAGACCCTTATAAACTGAAGCTTTATTTGTTTGACCATGTTACACATTATATTTGCTGAATTTTGTGGTAAGGTAAGTACGTAATGGCATATTTAGATAAGCTTCTGTTTTTTTTTTTTTACTGAACCAATATGTGCTCTTTCCCCATCAACGTAAAAGCCACGGTTATGCCTCTGGGAATAGCTCTTAACTCAGGCAATAACTCCTAACATACACACATTTTGAAACTTTTAAGAACATTTCTTTTTTTAGTATTGTATTATTTAGATTTGAATTACACCGCCTGTCCAGTTTCTTTTCAGATTAATCGTCAGTTGAACTGTTTGCTTGTATCTTGGATGATGTACAATTGACTCAGAGCCCGCTGTATAGTATGAATGTGAGCTGGTCTTGGAAATGCCACTGTACGTGGCGTCTTCTCCTGTCTCTTACGCTGTCACCGTTAGTTTCCAGCGTCTTCTGCATAATATGAACACTTTATGAGATGTAATGGACATAGGTGTCGACAAAATAGGGCTTTATCGGGAAACTGTGTACACGTTATCATAATCCCCGAAATGCTGGGTTCAATGGCCACAGTATATCTCTCTGCTTTGCCCAGTGCGGGCACTTGCTCTTTCAGGATATTGCCCTCCCTTGATCTAAAATTTGGCTAACAGGGCTTTGATGGATGATCTAGGATTGCCGCATACTGTTTCCAAACGAGAGGAACTCCGAGGCTTCGCTCCTCTAACCTTGTAATCAATTCTTCACAAAAGTATTAAAGCCCAAGGTAATATTATGCCATCAATGTTTCTTGATCTTTGTTAGGGAAAGAAAAACTTTTGGCAACTGATACGAATCCCAAATCCACAGCCACATAAATCAATCTCTAGACGACAAAGAGACAAAAAAAAAAAGTGGCCCAAGTAATTTATACATCTGCGATGTCTTTTCTAAATTGTCAGAGAATGTTTCTATGCCTCGAAACTTTCTCACTTTTCTTAGCAGTTATTGATATCTCCGCTGGTTTCTCTTCTATTTCTTTATGTGTTGATGTGGAAGAGACAAACGATGTGATCTATCTGGAAATTCAATCAAAACATTCAAAACCAAACAGTCTTCTCGGAAAAATAATTTTACAAAGCTAGGCTAAGAACAGCATTCATTTTGCTCTATCCACATACTAACAATATGACAGGTGTTTTGTTATATTTACTGTTACTGTGTATTGGGTGGTTTTCGAGATGCACGATCAGCTGTCAGTGCGAACAGTCTATACGCACAAAAGTAGCCCAGTTTAATTAATTAGCAATGCTGTGTCAACAGTTCTGACGACGTTTCGGGTCTTCCAAAAAAGACGGATAGCATGCCTGCTTTCTATATTTTTAATTTGATTACAGCAGCAGCTGTATAGATGCTACTTGATCTGCCATTCTCTTCATGCAAAACCCACTGCTTGAATCAAAACTATTTTACTATTTTGTGAGGTCCACTCAGTCATCCCCCTTAGTTTTAGTGCTGCAGTAGTTGTTTCTGTTTGAGACAGCCTAGGCTAATGACCAAAGAAGTACTCACAACATGTTAGTTGTAACTAGTTTGGAGATCTAGATAAGTTGTGTCTTGAAGGCGAAAGGTGATTACGCACAACACAACCGTCTGTCCTCGAATTAATTCTGTGTATTGTGACATTAGTAACAATAAACTTTAAAACCGATAGTGATGGCCAGTTTGGTTGACATGACCTTTCTTAAATGCTCACTGATGGATCTACAATCGGGTCAAAAATATTTAACAAACCATGGAGCTTCAGTCTTTGAGCACAAAGTGGAAACCAATGATAAAAACTATGACCAGGTCAGAAATATTTTATAACTATAGAATTTCAGTCCTTGATGATAAAAGGAAACTAATGGGAAAGTACTGAAAGCCAAAGAAATTACTCTGCATCTTGAAATTAACCCGACATCGTTCGAAAGTTTTCTCTCTAATTGACTGCCAGTGTTCCTGTTTGTTAAGGTCTCTTTACGTCGTCCAGCCTCCTGGGGGTAGTTATTTCGGTTTGTTTCTACGACCCGAACAGACATTTTAAACGAAGCAACTTCACGAAGAGATAAATGGACGGCAACCTGACCTGAGAATGTCTGGGTTAGATTCAGGGACAAGATGTTCTAGCAAACAGTACCTTCTTGATAGTCAAGGCAAATGTCACACCAACAGAGATGTAATAGGATCTTTGCGGCTCAAACCTATCAAGAACACTGCATAAAAAGAAATGAAAGAATTTGGACTGGTTTCGATAAATAATTACTGAAGCATATTTGAGAGCACCAGAATCCCAGAATTTGCATGGCCAAAAACGCAACTTCATAAGAGAGGATAGCTTGCATTGTTTGGGCTTCAATCATGGCCTCTCTGCACTCGTGTTCACACTCGCCCTCTCAAGAAACAATTTAATCTTGTTGGACAGGAAATCCAAAGCGGCTCACTGTAAAGAAACTGACAATGAAGATCGTTGTTATTAGAGAAATCATTGAACTGGCATCTCTCATGGTTCCCATAACCTCGCTGATCATATTTGTTGCTCGCTCATGTAATTGCTGGCCTGTGTTGTTAATAATACAATAGTATAAAAAGGGCTAGTTTTTGTTTTGTTTGTTTGTTTATTTGTTTTTCTAAGTTAATAAAATTAAGCGGATTATTGAAATTAACTGTTCGTGGTCAGAATGGATTTGCGGGTAGCTTTATCTTATTTTAAAAAAGAGGGAAAATTAATTGTCACTAAGAAACGCTGTTCTAAATTCGACGATTTTGAGCTCTACGAAACAAGCAATAATACAATCCGAACTAAATTCATATTAATTTCTTTAAAAGATTTTTATTAGTAGAGATTGAAGAAGAAATCTTAAAATCGATTTTGTTAAACTGCGTTCTTTGGATATTTTTTGAACGATTCTTTTTTTTCAAGCCATTTCTTTGACGTTTAGCACTGCTTTATCTTATAAACGGTTGAAACAAATATTTGTTTACGAGAAAATTTAATCCTTTCTGAGATAATGAGAGAAACCGTATTTTAGCTACGCTCAATTTTCGTTAATAAAATCTGCTGCAGATTTGGATATTGTTATTTGCTAGAATGCGAGATATACAATATTTAAAAGACCACACACTCTCGCACACTCGTATATGGCACAGGCAATTGATCGCGCGTGCGTAAAAGACCACACACACACACACACACACACACACACACACACACACACACACACACACACACACACACACACACATACACACAC
>JBCAUA010443158.1:0-17647 GCA_038406235.1 Peronia verruculata | reverse complement strand
CCTCGCTCATTGCCAGGCAGATCAGGGGGATTGGCGTCGGCAACCCGCCCGTCCAGGCAGCAGCACTCACCCTGGCGAAGTGCAATGCCAGTGTCTCCCGGGCACCTACCAAGAGGGGGACCAGACCAGTTGGGTATCGCTGGCCGCCCGCCGTCCCGCTCCTGTCAGTTCGGATTTGGCGGAGCCAAAACCTTAACAGCCACTACCACGAGAAGGTAGGAGTTGGAACTAGGGAGAAGCTCCCTTGGCTTATCTTATAGCGGCGGCTCAGACCGAAATCCTTGCCGCCCGTATGCCTTTACACACCAACCTCATTAGGCAAACCACGTAGAGCTACCTAAAGGGTCAGTGAAGTGACTGTACAAAAGGCTAATTGGTATGGTCTTAGGCCAAAGTGTTGTTTTTTCCCACATAAATGAAATTAGATGAGGAAATGAGTGGTTAAGGCGAAAAACAAAAATTTAATAAAAATGGTTAAAATCTGTGGAAAATCCAAAGTTTAACAAATTTCAGTAAATAAATATAACAGATTACTGTTCACAAGTCTGTAATTTTGAAATCTACCTTGAGTTCTAAACTACAATTTCATCCTGGACTCTACTTTTACTACTATATAAAATCCCAATTTCATTGTTCCATAGACACACACTGAAAGGAATGAATTCTCAGACATATCACATCCATAGACAACTCTGAGCTAAGCGTTAGTCTGCCTACAACTAGAGAAAATTCTCACGGCACAGTTCATCTCTGCCTTGTACAACAGCTGTAGGGATGAATATCAGTGAGGGATGAGTTTTGAACTTCTCAGGAAAATGACTCTAGTCAAGTCTAGAGGATGAGTAATGGACAACTCCAAAACATTCCAGGATGATAACCAGATGACTGATTACTTTGAAATTTTGGGAAGAGAATTTATCTGCATGTAATAGATTTTTGATCTGAAGGCAAACCAGATTTTGAAAGAGACAAAATTAAACTGATTCAGCCAGCTTTATTTAAGTAGACCAGACCATTATTAGGGAAAAAAGATGTCTACTATAGTATAGAAAATTTATATAGAATCCACTTCTCCTTGAAATTAGAAACAAACAAAAAAAAAAAAAAAAGCAAAGTTTACATAGAAAGAGAAATCATGAAGGAATCAGAATTATGATTATCTTATGAGTGTTATTTGAATGATGGGTTGATGCCCACCATGTTGCAGAAACTCATGAATCTTGTGTTGAGACAACTGTGAACCAGATTTTACTGACATCGTTTATTAGTGATCATTGTTTTGTGAAATATGACTTTCCTGTTCCTTCAAAATATTGGAAAGGGTTTGATTGTGACAGACTTATTTTTTTATTAGATTTCTATGTTTACTTATTTCACGATTTAAAGAGTTGCACATGAAATGATATTTTGGTCTTTGAAATTAAATTTATAGTGCTGAAAAGCTTTTTATGTTTGACTTATCAGTTTATGAATTTATGATATATTTATCAGGAACACATTTGTTGAGAAACAATGGGAAAATCTTCATCCTCAAGCAGCTCTTCAAGTGAATCATCTGATGATGAATGGCGTCATTTGCCTAAACGTGACAAAAAAATGAGGAAGAAATGGAAAAAGCAGCATAAGAGGGTGTGTATTAAAGAACAACAGAGAGTTGAAAAAACATTCTTACTAAGAAGCTTTAATAATAGATGACAGTAAAATTGAAAATGAACACGCCATTCTAATTTAATTTTGACCATCCTATCTTATTTCAGTATCAAACCATTAAATATTAGGTCTAAATACACTGTCAACTGTTTATTTCTTCTATGCACTATTCACTGTAGTCTTTTTAAACAAAGACACCTGTGAGCTTGCCTAATGAGCTATAATGTCATTCTCATCTGTCGTCTTACACAAAGTGATGATAGCATTGTATCTGTCATGATATCAGAGCTCAGTAATGGTAAAGCTTAGTAATGGGCAAAGATCATTGCTACCAAATGTCTCCTCCTCTTCTCCTTTTTACAGATTGATTTTATTGTCCTGCACAATAGTCTACAAACATTTCTCAAAACCTCACAGAAATTCTTTTCCTTATGCTTCTCTGTTTCAGAATTAATGGTATAATTCAATTCAGTTACTAAAGAAATTAATTTATAAAAATAAGCAGATCCCCTAGATTGTCACAGAAACATATCTTCTCTTTTCCCTCATACATGTACATGTAGTCTGTAAGGCAGCTGTGTTGTCCTGTCCAAATGCTGACATAATCAATTTTGTTCTTTTCTTTTCCAGGGAATGATAGCTCATGGAACTTTGCCAGTAAGTTTTGACCATAATCCTTCACCTGAAGTTAAACTTAATATTATTCTGCTGTATGAATTTTTTTGTTTGTTTGTTTGTCAGATCTTCCTTTTGAACTTTTGGGCTATTTTCAACAATCCAGTGTAGCAAACAGATCTGATGGGGTGGCACATTACTGGCCTGTGACTGCCAAGGTAAAAGGGCAGTATTGTCAACTGGTTATGATGGAAGGGAAAAGATGCTCTTCTGCTCACCTATAACTGTTAGGTGTTATTATTATTATTATTATTTTTTTTTTTGATATAAGAAGTGATGAAAATAAACTCATCGCTGCCTCCTGTATTCTTTTTGTGTCAGAGTTATGGTTGAGTAAGTTCTCAGTCCAATGCATGCCTGCCATATCTTCACTCCTAAATACACTGTGAAGGAAAGGCAAGTCAGTACATTCACAGCATCCATGAAGCTGCAAAAAATGTCAGATTTAGTTACATCTGCCTATGTTAAAGGTCAACCTTTCCAGATTTCGAGTAGAATTATAGAATCACCTTTCTTTGTGCCATCTTAACACTTAAAAGGCACAAGGCAGAGGTGGTTTCCCTTAAACAGATTTCTTTAGAGAGGACAGTAGGCCCAGATTTTGGGATTGTTTTACCTTCAACTGGCAGCAGTTTTTAAGTACCTATAAAAGAGTTTGACTCATTCCATGGATGATCATTATAACAAAGTTTCTCTTATTCTTTACATATAATGACAGGGATCTTATGTCACTTCTATGTGCACTCTCATACTATTTGATAAAGGGCTTTTGCACTTTTATTTACAGCCTTGGCAAGGTGGTCCAGCATGGGCACCTCCCGTGAAACAAGGAAAACATGGCAAGCATGACAAACATGGAAAAAAAGCCGGCAAACATGGTTATGGGGGCTACCCAGCCGGTGGCGCTTACCCAGCTGGCGGTGCCTACCCTGCTGGTGGTGCCTACCCTGCCGGTGGTGCCTACCCTGCTGGTGGTGCCTATCCTGCAGGGGGTCAGTACCCTCATGGCAACCCTGCCTATCCACCTCCAGGTGGATATCCCGCAGGTGCAGGTCATCCTCCACCTAATGTTGCTTATCCAGGTCAACCAGGTTATGGAGCTCCAGGCTACCCAGGCGGAGTGCCTCCTCCTGCTCAGTATCCTGCAGGTGGCACACCCTATGGCCATGGTGGTGCACCATCAGGACCTTTCCAAGGTATGCTTTGTGAACAAAAACGCTGTGAACTTTGTGCTCCTTATTTAGTCTATTCAAACACCTGGGGTGCCTTTTGAAATTTATTTTGAGCTTTCAGGCTATGTCTGAGTACATTTTAGCCATATATATTTCTTTTTATGCTATAGTTATAAATTTTGGCATCATTATGACTGTTTGATGGACGTAGAGTCTTTAAATCATAAACTCTTTTTACACATAATCACAATATCTCATCAGAGCAACCTATGCTATTAGTTGAACTCAGATTGAGGCTTTGAGTACTGAACACAGTCACTTCAAGCACTGGTGCAATTTAGCTATGTGAGTGAAACAGCATATTTTGGTCAACATTATCATATTTTTGCAAACTTTTTATGTATTTTAGTATGTCATGATGAAAGTAAGAAATTTGCCCTTTGCAGTGAAATTTGAAACAAAAATCTAAAGAAAAGGGACAGTCACCCTTCTGCCCTTTCTTTAATGTGAAAAGAATTTATGTATGTTAGTTGAACTGAAGCAGATGTTTGTTGCCGATAAGTAGACTCCAGAATGTGCCAGTAATTGAGATTTCATCAGAATTTGCATATAAGGAAGGGGTGATAACTGAAATAGGGGAAATAATGATTTCAGGTTCATGTACAATTAAAAAAAAAAACAGATGTTATTGTGGCGTCCAGATTATGTTGATCAGAGACATAGATGGAGATAACATGGATTTATAGAATGCTTAAATTACACAAAATCATATGCTGGTCAGGTTGTCTCAAGTATTGTATGAAATATGTTGATGGATAGTCTGATATGTGAATAGGGATTCTGTTTGCACTTCCATATTGTAAAAGTGATATGTACATATATATCTCCTCTATCTCTTCACTTATCCACATAATGCTATATACAAACAAGTCTGCTTTAGAAAAAAGATGTCCCTTAATCCTTTTGAGATATGTCTGGGATATCGTATTTTTAAATGATTTGATGTTATGAGAGAGATGGAGTTTCTATTGAGAAATGTTCCCTAGAAAAGTAGTTAAATAAATGATTAGATATGCAGTGAAGAACGTTATTTAATGTGTACTCGAGAAAAAACGATGGGATGAAAAAATATCTGTCTAATTTAGTTTTTTTCTCTCTCTTTTTTTCCATTCTTCTTGTTCTCAGCCCCTCCTCCTGGTGGATATCCTCGTAAGTATCTTTTCGCTGTATTTCTCTTCATGATAGCAGGCAAAAAAACGATGAAGCAAAATGCCTCTCAGTCAATGTGTGTTTCCAAAAACAACATGAAATGATTATACATGCATTTAAGTTTGAAAATCACTTTTTATTGGTGAAATAATCCATTATTTCACTCTATTTTGAAACTTAAAACTAAGTGCCTAAAAATCTTATGTGGTTTTTAACATAAAAAGGCCACATTTCGATGTAAGAGGAAAAAGTAATCGTCAAAGAATCAATGAATTTTCTCTTTTCATTTGTATTAAATTTGTTTCTATTTTTGTGACTAAGTTTTACCCTGATTTTGTTTCTTATTGTATTACCTGAACTTAAGAGAGTCTTCATATTTTAGGACAGTGGGCCCACATTAACCACCTCTGGCCATCAGGCCACAGAAATGTGGCAAACAAAAATGGTCATACAGATGTATCATTCGTATAGTCCACTTTGAGCTATGGATTCTCCAAAATAGAAACAATCATGTTTTATTCCTTAGTGTAGCATATCTTTGGATTATTGTGTTATGATCAGGTGAAAAGAGGAATGCAAGTGGGGCCTAAATACAAAAATCTGGATTTAGATTTGGATATGTTATGTTTTTTTCATGAGAATTTTTGATGAGTTTCAAACACTCAGTGATAATTTAGTGTCAATTTACAGTTCAGGTAGTTATCCAGAGAACACGGTGGGAAGATGTAGGAGGTTTTTCACAATCCAGCTGACAATGGATCCATTTACATGTTACTGTCAGCAGGTTTCTCCCCAAGTACACACTCTTGTGTTGCCACAAAAATTGGATAAGCATGATTATTTCTTACACGTATATATAATGTAAATGTAAGATTGAATCATTACAGGCACTTCATTCCATGTATTCTTCCTATCATAATGGTCATTATACAATGGTCTAATTCTGTTTTAACCTATTTGAAAAAATTAGCAAGAGCCATTTTCCCGTAAGGAGGCTCAAAATATGTAACATATTATTATGTTTCTTTGTGACAACTGTCTGTGTAATTAGGTACTAAGATAATGATGATTATGGCTAGCACCATATCTCTCTTCCCCCTAACCACCACCACCCCCATCCTGCAAAAAAAAAAAATGATTATGATATGACTGTGATATTATGATGAATGTACTGATCTATAGGGTTTTACCAACATTACATGTTCATTACATGTACTTGTATACTCATCATAATTTGTGTTTATTTTATTAGTTACCGGTCTGACAGTTATATTGTAATTTTATAATTTGTGTTTACATTGTTACACAGAATACCGCTAAACTATGGAGAGCCATCTGTCACAGACAAACGGGATGCTTGGAATGGATCGACATGACTGCATTTATTCCAGCTGATTTGCTAGACCACCCATATTTTATCATCACCCAACCAGATGAAATTTTCTTGCTTGATCTATTTATGATTAATCTCCATTGATTGTTGAATCTATGCTGTTGAATCTATGCTATGTACTAGAATTGCTGCCACCTTTTTTTTAATTCTAATTTATGTTGAATTTCTGGGCGTTCCCATTCCATGTAACCAATATTATTTAAGTTCCTTGACTGAACTGCCCATGTAGAAACAATCATATTTTCTTTTTCATTTCTCTTTGTTTACTCTTGTAAGGTTTTACAGTCCTATATTTTTAGTAATAGAGGGCTTATTGTAGTCAAAATTACATTTACTTTTTACTAAAAGTTGAGTCCAAAAGCATTGTCCTTTACAGCGGGTACTGGTCTCATAATGTTGAGATGCTGGGATTGCTCATGTTAACAGTCATTTTGGATATTAGGACAGGTGAAATTAACAAAGTTCAAGTGGGTATGAATCTTCCATTCTATAGTTTTTAAATTTCATGTTCATATATATTTATGTGTCATGCTGAATTGGTGTACATCCTTTTGTCTTTTTTTTTTTTTTTAGTGAATATCACATTAAAATGGCAATACAGTGACACAAAAAAGTCATATAATGAGGTCAAAATTATTAATTGCAGTGTCTTTTATTGAGATATCTTAATTTCTATGAGTTTTTGAAATTGCAGTTTGCAGTTTATGAAAGAAAAATCATAGCATGTAAGAAGATAACTCTTCAGCTGTCTAACTGTTAATTGTGATTTGCTAGCCAGCAAGAACTACAATATTTACTCAGCCATTCCTATCATTCCGTGTTATCTGCAGAAATAATTTTTCCATTAAATGTGATATTTTCAGTGGTTTAGAAATATCTTAATGTTCAGTCAGCATTGCAAGTGAAGCATCATGAAGTTATCAGTGTTTTCAGTTTGAAAATGGGATATTTCTTGAACAAAAACGCTATTGTTGCCCACAGAGATGTAGTCATTGTTTAAATTGTTATTTAATATGATGGTTTCTTTCCTCATTTTATTCTTCAGGGTAAGGTGAAATGGTTCACTGAAATGAATTTTATAATGCCAAATAACTAAGATTATTTGATGGAATATTCAATTAAGAAGTGTTGTCACGGTTCTGTTCTGCTATCTGAGGACTACTGGAAATATCATGTTTTCCATGCTTCAAAGCATGACAGATAGAAATACAGTGGTCTCCACCTAAGAGCCTGGTCATTGGGGAATTAAGGGGGGGGGGGGGGGGTTGCTTTTAGAAAGATTGAAAAGTTACGCGACCAACTTGATTACCATCTTGTCTACTACTTTTTGATTGATTATTACCTTCAGTTTATATATGTCTGATAATAACAACTTTCTTTGTTGTGTGTGTTTGTGTGTAACTAGATCTATTGGTTCCTCACCTTTCTTAGATTATAATTTCTTCAGTAATGCCCAGTCCCTTTAAAAGACTGAGTCTTTCCGCGTAACAGTATCATTGCTGAATGAAACCCCGATATGGCTAGTTACCCCACACATAACGGCATGAGTGGCTAAAGTGTTTAGAATTAGCCAGACCAGTCAGGAGGCTAAACATATTCCTCCTTATAGACAGAACCAGTGGATCTGGCCCACCCATTGGCAGACAAAGAAATGGTTATGCTAGTCCATGTGTGGTTTGGTTAGACAGTCACACATCCCCCACCACTCCAACCCCTCATATTATATCCCTCTTCCTTTCACCTCCTGGCCTTTTTATTGCATGTCTAGTACTATGCCTTGGTGTTTAATGGACGATATGGTGTGAAATTACACCACGAGTACTCGTATGACTGACTTGGCACCGGGCTCTTAGGTAGATTTCTTGTTTGGGAGCCGGCTTTAGGCCGATAAATTGTTGTGAAAAAATTGTTTTACAGAAGTGGTGGGCTTTAAGATGGACCAGGCTTATAGGTGGTGGGTTCATAGGTAGAGAAACACTATAATAGCGGAAAGCGTACAGTAAAATGCACCGTGTGTTCATTAAAACTGTTAAGATGCAGCATTGGAAAACAAAATGTTTTCCTCTCTGTATGATTTAAGCTATGCAGGAACTAACATACTGTTGTATTTCTCTGTTCTTGAAATGTTTTGTTTTTTTTAGTTGTATGTTGAGGGAAAATTATATGTAGCATTTTATACTGTTTTTGGTGATTTTTTTCTTCTTCAGATTTCTGTAATTTTCTCATTGCTTAATTTGTTTGAAAGAATTTTTTTTTTTTTTTTTTAAATAAACCTTTAACTCTTTCGCTGCCTTAGCAATAATAACACAAATTTTAAAGTTAATTTGAAGCCGTGGATTAACAGTTTTGTTAAACTTCCCATTCTTTATACAAAATCCCAAGAGTAGGAATGACATTTTGACTCGTGGTGGTTAGGAGAAGTCACTGATTTTAAAGCTGGAGAGACAATGCTTTGAAAATATGGGACATCTGGCAGTGAAAGGGTTAATGTTCGATTGATAAGGGACATTAGGGAGGCCATGCAGTCACCTTCACAGAAATGGTTATGTATTGTGTGAAAGATTTCGAGGAAACTTATTGTGTTTATATGCTTTACTGAAATTTTAAATTTGATATTTATTACGATTGGTTTGTGTGATAAAGGGATGTGTTGTAGTGTGATTGGATTATGTACATTTATTGGTATTTTTTCACTTTGCTCAGGTGTTTGTTTTGAGGCTTTGTTCGCCAGTGGTTAGATCCTTTCTCCCCATGTAAATCTAACACTCTTATGATGTTCTTCAGCACATGTTACTCAAATGAAAGGTTTATTATAACAGCAAATTGTGTTTTACTTTTTTTTTTTTGTGGGATGAACTTTAACTATTTTAGTGTTTAAGTCATTTTTGGATGTATCATTGGGTGCTTTGTTTGTTTGTGTAAATGAAGAGGATCTGCATAAAATACAGTATCTAAAACTAGAATGAAAGATTTAGAATCAGGCACGGTGTTTTAAAATGAGATTCTCAGTTGCTCATTCGTAAATGCAAAACAGATGTTCACGAACTATATTCAATGCAATTGACATTAATTGCATAATCTGTGACCACACAATGGTACAAACTGGAGCACATCTTTATCAACATAAAAATACATGTACAAGTGAATCTTTTTAAAGCACTTTATTTTATATCTGTAAAAATCAATAGATATACACATTTTTATCAGTAACCAATATTCCATATTTCATACAGCAGCATCAATAAAAATTTAGCTTCTAAGTAATTAAAAAAAAAGTTTGAATGAAAAAAAAAGAAACATGCTTGATAAAAGGCACAAAGTGGAGGAAAACAACATCAAACAAGGACAAAAATCTGGTTTGAAAATATGACAACATGTTAAATCACTTGCAACTTACAAAGGAACAATATAAATTTGGCTCTTGCACAGTTAGAGACTTTTTTTTTTTTTTCATGTTTAGATACTTGTGACCTCTACTTAATTCATGATTAATGATTTTTTGTTGTTTTTTGGAAACACCCAAAATGACAGACTCAAATAGCATGCTTGATTATAATATAAATGTTGTAATACATCAAACATTGACTCAATTTGCATTCAATATTTTCAAACAAATTATTAAACATCACAATAATAATACATTTTACTGGCTGTGACAGCATGGATATGGGAAACAGGAAAAACAAAAATGGATGAAAAACCTGGTCTCATGACTAATTTTTCAAAAAATCTTACTGTCACTATCAGCTACTTTAATTTTTTTTGCATGAATAAGGCTACTACATGTCTTTGTCAAATTTGCTAAAGTTACACATCAGCTCCTCACAAGTGGCTATATCAACACATATAAAGTTTCAACAAATTATGAGATGATATATCTGTCTGTTGAAAAAGTTCAAAGACCAAACTGACTGTTCCAAGGGTAATTTTATGAAGAAATTATGTGTTTTTTTTTTTGCTGTAGATCTTGAATGAGACACAAAAGCATTCACATTACTGCAGTAAAGGCTGTTAAAAGAAATCAGAAAGACTAATGACAGGCATGGAATTACAATGTATGCGCAGAAATTTCTTGACATCAGCTAAATCTAAATTAGCAGAGCTGTATTTAGTATTATAAAAGTAATATATATACTATCTTTTTTAAAACTATGCATATATATTCTCACCACAAATTCTGCAAAGAATAAAGATCAAAATACTGTTCATTTCTGTTGAAAATGTGTTCTGAAGTGATTGAGATTTTCTTGACAAGATGCAAACTTTAAAAAACTTCAATGCTGTGTGAGAGTTACTGGCCCTTCAATCATGTTTTTTTTTTTTTTTTTAAATCTAAGGCAAATTAGAAGTTATGCAGTTGACAAATGAACATAATGTATACATCTAATATATATACATGTATATGTACAACGTAAGTTTCAAGGTAGATTGCTGTATGTAAAAAAAATAAGGCACTATCGCATCAATGAAAGAGACAATTTTCGGAGACGCATGCATTACACACAGAAAAAGTTGAAATGGTCTTAGGGTGTAGAGGCAACACTTATACATCGATCCATTTTCGCGATGAACATATATCCATCCATTTTCTTGATGAGCTGTAAAAAGCAACAGAGGATTTGGAGAAACTGAGTCAAATGTGTTTACAGTCAATTCTGTATTAACACACTTGAAATGGGCAAAGATGAACAAAATATGCACACCGAATAAACTCATAGATAAGCTGATTAGAATGCCAGCAAAACAGTTAGCATCAGTTTTTATCCATACAGGAATTTTCAATTTATCATAAACACACATACATGTATATGATACCAAATGTACGGAAAAGAATGGAAATTATACCCGTTCTGCAACAACAAAAACTGAATGATTCAGGTCATCAGTCTCTTATCAACAGTTGTTTTCAATTCTCTGAATAGAATAGCTACAAAATTATTTTTATGCTAGCTCTGGATCAAATTCTGTCTGCACTCGTATGAGTTTTTCTATGATCAAGCAAGGAATCTCAAAGATCCCATGACTGTATCTTTAAATAATACATGTACTCACTAAAATACCCTTACTTGGCTACTTTTGAATATTTATAGAGTTTTTGTTGGATTTCTTTTTACACAATTCAACCCCATTCGTATGGTAAACTAAATGTGAAAAACTGCTTTGTTTTTGAATTCTAAAAATCAAAACTGACCAAAGGAAATTTTTAAAAATGTCAGAACAACAGTCAGTAACATTAATGCACCTCAAGACTGTCAGTGCGAGTGTGTCAATACAAGTACATGTGAATAGGTGCATCTGATATTCCAAATCCATTTCATATACTCTGTTAAGTACTTTTCTGCATATTATAATGCTGTCACTGCCAATCACAAATTATTTTCAATTGGATAAATAAACAAATGTATGCAGACTGTTCATTAAAAAAAGAGGGAGTGAAATAAGAGTAAAATGATTTCACTGAATCTGTTGAAAAAAAAAAAAAAGAAAAGAGTGGCCAGTGGTAGGCATCATGCTAAATGCAACTGAGGAAGTTGACGCCAGATATCACCCTGGATACAAGCATATCTGTATGGGCATGTAAAAAATCTATTGCAGCCATATAGTTACATAACATTCCTGGAGGGGTCTGGCCCTCTGTGACTTCCTGCAAAAAGATATCTCCAATGTCACATCTTTGCATGTGTGAGCCGTACAAATCTGTTTCACCTTCACTATGTGGTGAAACTTTTTTATTTTCCTATTCTCTCCTCGTCACACTCAGCACGATATCTACCCACTTCAAAAAAAAAAAAAAGATGAAAACCGGCGGCTGTGTGAAAATACTTAAAATCAAGTATTTGGACATGACGTTAGATCATATATACCCTGGAAAATTTCATATTTTATATTTTTGATGCAGATGAATTATTTTGGTACTAGAATTTCTAAGACTAGGAAATAGATTAAAAAAAAAAAAAAAAATGTGGTGAAAGAATAGTGTTGGAATAACAAAAAAAAAACAAAAAAACTTTCATCTAGCTTTGCTTAACTGCCAAAAAAAAAAAAAAAGTGGTGCCTTCATTCATGTTCAAATCAAAATCCACTTTTCATTATGATGTTATAAACAATGCAACAAACATTAATCTACTCCTTTTAAATTTCCTGGAATTAACAATACTGCCATCTAAAACAAAAAAAAAAGCTAATGATGCTCTGTGTCACACAAAGAGAATTAAACTTTCACCCTCTACAAAAAAGTAAAAAAAAAAAAAAAAACTGATTTCAAATAAAAAGCTGTGCTAAGACATACGGAATCATATCTGACTGTGTATTTTACAACAGAATTACTCTTTAACAGGACATGCCCAGATACATATTTACACAGACAATGATACACACGGTGTACACTTTAAATATTTTCTATTTAATTTTAATTTTTCACCATATTTCATTTGAATTAAACATTCCTCAAATCAGTTAAGAACTATCTTGGGTGAACCAAATCTTTACTTCTCAACATCATCAAGAGGAATATATGTACATCAATTTCTTTACAAAATTTAGGATGCATCAACACACTTTAAAAAAAAAAAAAAAAGGAAAAGATTGTCTTTTCAGATTTTATACTTGACGTAATGCATGTACAAAAGGCCACATTTCAAGGTTATAACTTTGGTGTTTGAAGTCACAACTTTAACAATGATTTCCAACATGACATGTGAATTACAAAATCATTAGGTTGTCATGAACTAATGAGCCAAAAAAAAAAAAAAAAATATACACACATTATTCACCGAGCTGTTTCCATAACAAAATTTACAACTCCTGAGAACAGGACTCCTTTTGAGCCTATTCATCTGATGCAGATATTATGCTGCTACTGCCAATTGGCTGTCTTTGCTAATCACAACGCTGAATGAAAATGACAGCTTCCCTCACATTAATTTTATTCAATCCCAAAAAACTTCCACCAAATGATGATGAATGGGAAGATAAAGATGGGTGGGGAAGAGACAGAAAGGAGATAATGAATAGGCAGCAAAGAATGACTGAATTGAAAACTTCAGGATCTTCAACCAGAGGGGTATCAAACTGGAAACATTACAATTGTTGTTAATCTATATGCACAAATTTGCATGTACATTGATTTCATTTCACCTGGTATATTTTTGACTATACTGTCTGCCAAAGAATATTCATGACATTTATTGTCATGATTGATCTGTCACAGAGGGCACAGTTCTTCTAAGGATACAAGACAACCATTATAAAAACTGGAACATTCTGTTCAAATAAAAGGAGAATTTTTTAAAATTAATAGTAGAGTAATTTTATCTCTTGAAACCTGAGTAAAAACAATTATAAGGCATGGTGAGACTGAACAGACAAGATGGCAAAAGAAAAGTAAAAAATATCTACCAACCATTCTAAGTATAATCCTGTGACAAGGGCACAAATTTATATGAAACAATTACTTTCCAATTTATTTCCTTGTGACCAAACCAAACATCTCACAAAAATGTAGCAAAGCATGTATATAAAAAAGATAATATATAATACATATTTATATGTACATGTTCTTAATATGCACACCTATGAAAGACTATAGTACATTACTGTAGCATTAAGTTAAAAATTATTCATCCAAGAATAATATGACAGTATCAATAGGCATTATATTCCGTGTAACGTAAAGGATTATATCACTTGCAGGAATGCCTACAACATTGAGGAATGTAACTATCACCTTACTTCAAGAAATGTAGAAAAAGAAATAAATTCTCATCCACTCCTTTCTCTAACTGGAATTTTAATGACAGCAGACTTGCCAGAATGATGTGGTCCCTAACCTTTATTCACTATAGACACCATAGATATTCAAAATATCAGCAAATCAAGGAGTCAGGAAAAAAAAACAAAACACACAGGGGAATAGGGGGAGAAGACAAGAGGGTGGAACTCTCTCCAAATGATGCATTTTTCTAAACTAACAGAAGTTTTTGCTTCTTTTTTGTTTTTTTTGACATTTTTTCCTTGACAGACATAAAAGTACATGTATCTAAAGATCACTGCAAGCACTCAGATGTATGTTTGCCTATATTCCAATGAGTTGTCCAGGATAAAGCTCAATTTTTAATATTTTCACTTTAATATTGAAATCGCATGGGCTTACTTGAAGCTACTGCAAATATGGAGATATGTTAAATGAATAGTCACAGTTATATAAGGAATAAGTCTGCACTGCAACCCTAATCACAATGCAGGCTAACAAACTTTTAATTGAGTGTACTGCTTTAGCTGAAGTTGTAATAGATTTGTTTTGACTAAGCGAACGGCTGGAGGCCCCCATTTAATTTTAGTAGGAGGATACAAACACTTCAAACTGTTCAATGTCATTGACATAGAAAAACATTAAAATGCCCGGGACCACTGACAATTGTTCTCAAATCTCATGGTGGAACGGTAACAAACATGTGTGAGTTCTAATTTTAGCAGACGGGTACAAACACTCCGGCTAGGATATCCAGGTTTTTGCTTGGCTGAATATGAACTATTCCACCTAACAAGAATCTCTCTTTTTTCTCCTGAATACCTCACACACCTGCATAGATTGTCAAGTATGCAGTGATGCATCTATACACACATTAATTTTATCAACACAGCCATATATCATATCTATTTATGTCAACAATACATTTCCTATATGCTCTGAATATCATAAATTACTGGATATTGAACAGGACTCCAGATGTGAAAACAATCATTCTCACCTGCAATTATGTATACCGCAATAATGCTTAAAGCCTTTCATAAAAAGCTTTATGCCCCCCCCCAAAAAAAAGATAATTTTCATCACATCACAAAAAAAAAAAAAAAAATTATAACAATGCTGAAAAATTGTGCCCTCAATGTGTTGGGCTAGATTATTTCCATTCCCTGGAGAGGAATACAAAAGTAATCTAGAATCTTATAGACCTACTTGGACCAATCCATAAAAATGGAATGTCAGTAACTAACGATGAACCTCATTTCTGCTGAGAATAATCAACTGGAAAACTGACAGTTCACTTACATTTTGCTGGCCTGAATTAAAACAAATGTACCTGGATTATGACTTATCAATCTTAATCACATGTTTCCCTTTCCGTCATTATATGTTATATGATAACAAGGTAACCAAGTGAAGAAATGTGAAGCCAGTTCTTTAACTCATTAGAAATAATAGGCTAATAATTACCTAAAATTTACTGATAAACCAAAGTGAGAGCAAATCTGCTTTCATTGTGGTTAGGAATGTTATCCTGCCATGACAACAAAGATGGAATTCCTTTGTAAGTGTTGAGGCCTATATAATATATGTATAGGAGTTGAATTTCCTACTACAACTGACTTGAAATTGAAAGATGTCCATGATCATTCCATGAAAATGTGATATATATACAACATAGCAATATAACAAATAGCTTCATAAAGGCAATTTAAACAACAAATTTCAGTGTTTATGATGTCTATGAACGGTTAAAAAATGAACTGACAAAGGCACTTTATTTTCAAATTCTTTACCTCATTTTTTTTTCTAAAACACTGCAAAAAATATACATAGAAAATAAGATCTAAATGTAAAAACTTTATATTCAATAAATTCTTCTTTTACCAATTTAAAATTTCTGATGTAGTGTACATAATAGTAAATAGAGAATCGCACAGAGAACTGTCAACATCAGAAGTTGTACAGTGGTTTTCGCCTAATAACCCTCTGCCTAACAGCCCGGTCCGCCTAAGAACCCACATCTGCTGCGAGCAGAGGTGCGAAATGGAATTTTTCTATAATTTACCCCTCTAAGAACCCGCTCTGTGTGCTCCCAAATAAAAAAATCTGCCTAAGATCCTGGTGTCGGGCCAAGACAAGTGAGTACTAATGGTGTAATTTTCACATCATACTGTCAACATGAGAGAAATGCACAGTGCTAAGTGCAGTAAAATGTGGTCCAGTGGTCAGAACATATTTGATGTATGACTGCATGATCAGGCCATATGTGAAGTAACTCGTAACCATTTCTTTGTTTGACAACACATGGGACGGTAGATCTACCTGTGATTGGTTTTGTGGATAAGGAAGAGTAAGTTTAGCCTCCTGGCTGGTTTTGCTACTTTGGTCGGTCTGTAAACATTTGAGTCACTCATGTGATTATCTGTGGGGTAGCATCGCAAATATATGTGATATGTTTCCAGCAATGATGCCGTTACCTGAAAACTCACTTGGCGTTTAAGCACTGGGAAGTATTGATGTAATTATACGCTGAAAAAAAAAAAAAAGATCAGGAATTATTAGATCTAATTATAACGTACACACAGGGAAGAAGGCTGTACTGGTTCGATTAGATAAATCTTTAACTACTGGTAACAATCAACTAACTATAAAAGTGAAGAAAATCTGTGGCCAGACAGGTTGCATAACTTTTCAATCTGCCTAAGAGCCTGCTTTTTTTGTGTCCCGACGACCGGATTCTTAGACAGAGATCACTGTTCCTCACAAATCTCTATTTGTCAATGATATTGCAAGATGGCAGGAAGGGAAGACAAACTTGAAGAGCTCAAAAGGCACTTTAATAACAACAGTCATGAATGTCATGAAGATTAACGCAGAGAAAGCAAAGCTAGGGACAAATATTTCTCAAAGAATAGTTGCTGAAATCAACAACTAAAACTGGATACAGTTACCAGCTTCATATCGTTTGGACCAATCATCTCAGACAAAGAGCCCAACCCAGAAATCATGGCCAATATTGCTCAAAACCTATGCAGCCTTGGGCAGAATAACACCAAATTGGAAAGATAAAAATATCCGTGTGAGGTCCAAAATCAGGCTGATGCATAGACTGGACATATGATGTGTCTGCAAAATCCTGGGCAATTTAAATTATTGTGAGTGTGCAGACAGGACCCTTAGCCAACATAAGAAGAAAAAAATTAAATGGTAGGGTCATGTCTTTATCAGCTTTGTCAAAAGAATACTTCAGGACACAATAGAAAGAAAATGATGCAGAGAATGACAGAAGAATGCGAAGACAATAACAAAAAGTGGACGACAACCAGCGATGCCACAACCCAAACTCACATCAGAGATGGAGGATAGAGATGGGAAGAATTGTCCAAAACAAGTGTCTCCAATGATGCCCTGCTGACCTGAAGAGCTATGGGATCTGTGAGCTGTGTATGATTGCATAATCAGGCCATAAGTGGAGTAACACGTAACCATTTCTTGGTTTGACAACACATGGGACGGTAGATCTACCTGTGATTGGTTTTGTGGATAAGGCAGAGTAAGTTTAGCATCCTGGTTGGTTTTTCTACTTCGGTCGGTTTGTAAACATTTAAGGGGGGGGGGGGCGTCCTGAAATGTGGATTTTGCCCCAAAAATGCGATGTTGAGCTTTTGATTTCTCTTAAAAGTACTGCCTTTTCTGCGTCTAAAAATGGTATCAAAAAGTCCCCAAGTCAATTCTAACGTGTTTGACCACTGGTCATTCAACGGTAGACCTAACGTATTGTCAATCAGGATTTGACTC
>JBCAUA010442937.1:0-17650 GCA_038406235.1 Peronia verruculata | reverse complement strand
AGATAGATAGATAGATAGATAGATAGATAGATAGATAGATAGATAGATAGATAGATAGATAGATAGATAGATCAGGGGGATCGTAACTGTGAATCCAGCTGTCACGAATCTCGATGTATTGACTGAGTCCTTGATGGTTACCAAAAACAACGGGGTAACGCCTGCAACTTCAATTAAATTAGACAACGTTTCAAAAGTTTTTCACCAATATGCTACTAGCACTTGATAAACACCACATACATTATGTAGAGTACAACATACAGTTGCTCTAGCTGTTGATATCATTTTCCATACACACTGTAGCACAAGCAGCATTTCTGTGCAGAATGGCAGAAAACATACAGGAATGAGAAATCCTTTTGTGATTCTAGATCTACTTGCATGGTCGAGATATTTCATACTTGGCGCTGGTACTCATGACTGTCACACGCACAGAACAAAGAACATCTGAACTTGTCACAATTTCAAACGCCCACAGGTTTGTTTTAATAAAGAGCGTGTAATATACCTATGAACATATCTCTTTGTATATGTACATCTTGTCGACGCGCACAGAAAATGGGCATTCTAATACAACCGTAACCCGCCCTAATGGTGAGTACTTAATCACTATCCATGAATTGATATTTCTCATGTTAGCGAAGTTTTTTTTATAAACATGGAACCTGCTTATAAACATGGAACCTGCTTTCTCTGATGAAAAGAAAACCAGAATTCAGACTTCAAGCAACAGTCATTAAGATGAAAAATTCCACTGTTTTATGTCCCCTTGTATAGACGACCAGTTTGCTCTACCCTATGTATTGATTATGGTGAATGGATCAAAGAATTTACATTCTGACTTTTTTTTTCACTAGTGAAACAGCCTGCCACACTCACATTTAATAATATGCGCGATCGATTGGTGATTTATAGACCTATTACAAAAGCAGCATGGAGCTATTGAGTTCATTATTATTCTAATGCGACACAAAGCGTTACCCAGCTGATATTATGAAACTGCAAGTTGTTCTGATAGATCAATTTTGAAAATCTATCAGGAGTCACGAGTAGCTGCCGTGTGATATAGCGATAGAATAAACTTTTGCTCTAACGTATGAGAATATGTCCGTGTTTGTGCGTATATATGTGGGTTCACATTAATTTGGGGGTATACATGTGCGTGTGCAAAATTAGATGTCGGAGCATTTAGCCATTGTTCAGCTTCAAGATATTATCACGGGTTACGATTCTATTATGTTATATAAGCCTGAACAGAGCACACGATTGAAATTTATGTGTACATAAATGAAAGAGAGAGAAAGAAGCAAAGAAAGAACGTTTATCTTGTTTTACACACACTGCAGCAAGGTGTTAATTTGCCATTTGAAGAGCTTGGCAAACGAACACAACCGGAAAGTACAGAGCAATACCATTCAAGACCCAGGTCTAACTTATCAGCTATCCATTGTTATAGGGCTCTGGGTCGAGTTTTTTGCTTGAGTATTCTTTCCCAGTGATAGACAGGAGCCTAAGAATTGGTAATATTTCTATTATCATTAGTCCATTTTATTCATTTTTTAAAATATTTTTATTCTCATCTTTTCAATATACATTGTTAGAGCTACTATTAACAGTATTACTTTAGTCATGGATGGAGAAGTTCATAGTAAGCAGTTCATACGTTTATACGATCTTTCTATTATGTGATGTCCACAGATGACATAATGTTTGCTTACGAAGGGAACGAAGAGCAGTCCCACAGGTTTGCTGTAATAAATACTATACTCTCATTATGTATTGTAATACTCCAGCGAGAGGGGGCTATCAATACATAGAAATCTGAGCACTTTGATACAGACACCTCAAATATTATTATGGCCTGCTACAGAAAAACAAAAACGGTTTGAAGCAGAAAGGTCACTATGATCGATCTGAACAAGAAAAAGCAGTTTCAGCAACAATCAAAGTGAAAGCTGCACTCAAGCCTATGCCCTCAAAGAAAAAAGAAGAAACAAAGAGAAGACAAGACTGGTTAAGACTAAAATGAGAGAAATGGCAAATGCCATAGCTTACGTTCTGTAAGAAATAAAGTTCTAAGTCAATCTAAACCGATTTTCATTAACCGCTTATATAGAAATGAATAGTGAATTCAATAATACAGACATAAATATAGACAAATACTTGTGTGATCAGGGAAAAGAGAATCTTGAATTAATAAATATATAAACAACGAAATAAATAAATAAATACAATTAAATAACTAGATAAAAGATAAATGGAAGTTTCACAAATTTGAGTGAGACATTAGCAAGTCTCTAGAGCAGGGGTTCCCAATGGTGGGTCGTGATCCCCATGGAGGTTGCGTAGCCTTGGCAGGGGGATCTCGTAGCCGTGCTAGAAGGGGTTTGGAATCAAATTAATTTCAACTCATCAATTACATTTTTATGCTCTTACATATTTATTGTTTTTGTTTCAGTGATTCTTTCCCTCTCCATCACAGAAAATAAAATGTAAATGAAGCTGCTGATAGTAGGGGGTCGCGTGTGTAAAAACGTGAGAACCACAGCTCTGGAGTATTTTGTGTCCTGGCCGACAGCTCTATTTGGACCATACGACATCACGGATGGCCCATTTATTGCTCTGCAAAGACGTGCCAAAAGGCCAGAATGCGAATGGATAAGAACATGTGGCGTTGCATGAGCAGGTCGAAATTGATTATTACAGCACAGCTTTGCATATTGGGTTTCCTCTGACTACTTATATACTTTTCCCTATCAAATTTAAAGTGGTTCCTATTTTTGCTCTTGTTCATTGTTGTTGTCTTTGTTGTTGTAGTTGTGTTTGTTTAGCTTTTTGTTTGTTCTGTTCTGTTCTGTTCTGTTTTTAATGTATACATTGTAATAAAAATTTTATTATTATTATTAATTTTTCTTGTTTTCTCTTGTTCTTTTTAATGTTTCATAGATTCTAGATTGCACAATTCACATATTTCCCTTATCTACGAAATCGGTTTTATATCGCCCAGTGATCCTTCTCGCGTCGGTGATAACAGGTACTATTGTTAAACAAACACTGAGAATTATAACAATATCATTCTATCTCATCAATCAGCTTGAAGTGCCAAGAAAACGGTTCAGTTAATTGCAATGTGAACGATTTATTTCAACTTGTTGGGAGGGTAAAACTCACAAATAAAACAAATATTAAATTTAGTGAGCTTTATTTGATGAAGGATTATTATTTTATTATTATTATTATTATTATTTTATTTCATTTATTTATGAAATGTTGTTCAATATTCTGACAAATAACAACAAACACACAAAAAAGCAGAGCAACAAACAGACAGACACACAGACAAAGAAACATACATACAACATTGCGCCTACAAAAATGCTACACAACTGAACTGACAGGCATACACACCCGTGGACGGCCAAATGGTTTGATGGATGGATTGATGGACGGATGGAGGATCTCATGAATCTATTTCCATCTTTTAGATGGAAAATTAATAGATAAGAGACAAACGGTCAGAGGAATAGACAGAAAGACAGTCGGACAGACAGACCGACAGGCAGACAGACAGACAGATAGACAGACAGATAGACAGTGAGACAAAGTGAAACAATGTTGTGTCCCCCATAGGCATGACAAAGATAATGCGTTCACACGTATTCAATGCATTCACTTGCTACGTGGCTATGAGTAGGTGACTTACGCAAAGCTGACTGAAAGCAAGAAATAGACGAGAGTTGGCTACAGTGAAAAACTAGAACAGAGAACCCATTGTTCTTCCGCACTAACAAAATCACTTTCACTCATCCACTACTTCCTGAGCTTAAGTTTAGAATATAAGTCTGTGCCGATCACATTTTGGTCACGTACATCCGTAGCTAGACGGGATTCACACGAAAAGTTGAACTACTTTTTGAAATTTCCATGAAACATGGTGATTTATTCTAGCTGTTTGTCATGTTTCAATCTCTCTCAATACCTACTGTTTACCTGCACAGAACAGCTGTATAATTATTCATTTATATTCAACTAAGCAAAAACCTGGAAATCAACGACCGAGTATTTGGATCCCCCCCCCCCCCGCCCCAGTGCTAAACATAGAGTACTCACTGATGATTGTTACCGCTCCACGAGATTCGAGGACTATTGTCACTGGTCCCCTTCATTTTTAATGTGTTTTTCACGTCAGAGATGGTTTGGAGTGTTTTTACCCCCTTATTCAAATAAGACCGGAATTTCCAGCCGTTCGCTTGGTCGGTACAAATCTATTGTTCCTGAACTTCTAAATAAAAATGCACATTACCGTAAACTTGATCGAGCAAACAAGTTTTGAAAACTTAACGGAGGATATGGATATTGTTCTTAAGAAAAATACAAAGCACTTAAATGCTGTTCAGGAAAATTTAAGACTTTAAAAAATAATAATAAATAAGAACGCAATTTTCTTGAGGAAAATAGACAGCATTTTGATCTTGTTCAGACAAAATGATTTTTTTTTTCCACGAAAGAAAAAAGAAACAGACAACACTATCAATCTTGTTCAGACAAAAAAGAATCTTCTTAAGAAAAATGCCAGGTATCTTAAGCGATGCCACTGGCAGAGTGTGCCAAAGAGAAAGAGACAAAACTATGAACTGATTCCCTGCGTGGCAAATGATGGGCTGCCTGTGTCTACTGAACACAATTGTTATGAAGAAAGTGTACACTATGAAACAGTGTGGTGGCCATTACAATGTCATGTTGCTGAGTCCTGCAAGACTTCGGTAATGATAAATGGTATAGAACAAGCAGTGACGGTCAGGGCTATTTTACATCAGTTATTGCCATGCTCGTCATTGACAAAGGGGGAGACTGCAATGAATTGTAAGTCGTGATGTTGTTGATAGTAATCTGGACTACAATGACTGCTGGAAACGTGCTGGCCACCAACTGGCTGTAAATGGATTCCACGGGCTTGAGATCAGTCTTACTATTGACTTAAATGGGGATAGTTGAGAACAAAAATCACTTTACATCGGCTGATTGAAAAGTTCCGTTACCCTCGATCAGTCGAAATCAATGCATCAACGGAAACAGAAAAACAGAATGATGCTCAAAAGCTTTCACTCAAATTAATATTCATTACAATGAGAATCTTTCATTTCATGGAAATGTCGCAAGTATTCAACGACAAAACCAAATGAAACAAGTGAGCCGCACAGCACAGAATATCAAAATGTTATTCATTTTGACACCAAAGTGTTTACAGACGGGCACAATCATGCAGATACTCGGTTATCATGCACTTGTAAATACTCCTATTCAAACACGTAAACTCTGTCGTCATTACAATGCCTTGTCTGTGCCTTATCTGGCCTTCTGTCCCTTCAGGCTTGTCGCTGTTGGATTTGCCATATGGGGATATCAGGCTATTGTGCTATTGTGTTAGACTTCTCTTTCCTCTGTTCTTTCTTGCGCTTCCTTTGGCCATGTCGGGGTAGCCTCCTCTACCCCCTCCCCCCCCCCCCACCTCCACCCTTTGCCCGAGACTTCCCGGGGTGGTAATGACTGATCCCACCACGTATGGGGTCTAGATACGATGACGGTGTCACTAGATAAAGTTCATTAAGTGCTTTTAAGTCTATATACATGATGAACAGTGTAGACTGAAAACCTATAGACATTATTACGCCCAGGTCACGACGTCCCGGTAAGGTTGAAGGCTAGCGCATCACAATCAAGGATAATTATATGCACGGATCGATTCAACAAGGATACCGATGACAACACAGCCAACCAGTGACATTTTGTTGAAATGATTCATCAATCATGACTAACTCCCATAATTGCATACTTTATGACTGCAATAAAGAAATGGAGAATGTAAAACTACTCTGTTTCTAATCTCGCGAATCAGCTTTTACTCGGTTGATTAAGAACGCTTAGGCAACTACTGGCAATGGTAAGAACATTGTACTTTCCCGCTGGTGTCAAAGATATATATAACCATACACATAATCACCCACAGAAATTACCAGGCAAAATCACAATATTCCAAATCACGGATATGGACATGTATATCAGTCATTTCCCCTTGTAAATCGATTTTGATTTACTCACCCCATAGTGTGAAAACCATCGATTTTTAGCATTTCGGCAACTTTAAAACTTTCCTAGCTAAAATGTGTGACATGACCCCACTCAGTGATAAAAGTTTAAGATCAGAGGTTCCTCCAGCTTTGCCAGAAAACCAATATATTTATAACTTTGAGCCTTGGTTTAGCTAAGACCGGAGTGTTTTGGAGTGAACCCCCAAAGTGTCACTTTTCTGAAAACGAATCATATAACATAATTAACTTTTGGAAGACATACCTAGTTTATTAATTTATCACACTAATCACAAAATATTAATGATTTTAGCCAAAGGAAGCTGCACCTGGCTATTACAAGGGAAATAATCAACCAGATCTCATACCAAAATATTTCTGTTCCAAGTGAGTATAAGATGAAATAGTATAATCAGGAATTGTCTTCGAAAGTTTTCTTGTGGTGAGGGAGGGGAGGGGGGAGGTTGAAATGTGAACATGTAGAATTTAAGTCAATACTGAAGTTGGGAAATTTAAAAACCAGAAGAGAGCATTAAATATACATACACATTGTCTATTTATGACCACGGTTGTGGACAGCTGAGATATCCACCACCACAGGAGGTTGAGAAGCTTATAAAAACCATAACCATAGTAGATCAAAACACATTTTAGTGTTTTATTATTTGTTTACTACGGTCGAGGACCAGCTGAGATAATGACCACAACAAGAGATTGAAAGGCTTACTAAAACCGTAACCCGTAGACAGATTGATTAAAAAGCACAATTTAGTATTATGTTATTTTTTTACCACGGTTGTGGACAGCTGAGATAACCACCATGACTGAAAGTGGAAAAGGTTATCAAAACCACATAGACAGATTGAGAGAGAGATAGAAAGAAAAAAGTGGGGAGGGAAGTAGGTAGAAGGAAAAGTTTGGCAACCTGTGTCTAAGATATCTTCCGGCTTAGAGGTTGAAAAGGGAAATGTGTACCGAAACCGTAACCACTTGTACGTAAATTAATGACAATAACATGAAAAATGAATAGGTGAGTGAGTGAGTGAGTGAGTGAGTGAGTGAGTGAGTGAGTGAGTGAGTGAGTGAGTGAGTGAGTGAGTGAGTGAGTAAGTGAGTGAGTTTCGTGAGTGAGTGCGTGAGTGAGTGAGTGAGTCAGTCAGTCAGTCAGTCAGTCAACCAGCCAGTCAGTGAATGAGTACATGAGTGAGTGAGTTTCAAAACAGATGAAATAAAAATTCCATGGATCATGACACGTTGTTATTTTCGTCTCGTTTTTCCATGTTGTCAAATGATGTCGTAAATATTATCAAAGAACTTGGAGAAAGTAGGAAACTAGGTCGTTAAAATAACTAGAAACCAGATGACAAACAGCTGTGACACAGACCATGTTTCGTAATAGGTCTGTTGTGAACGGCACAATGACCCTGCATATCGGTAACAAATAACATTATCGAACATGTTGTTGTTGTTGTTGTTGTTGTTGTTGTTGTTGTATACTGCCACTGGCTTGTTAACTGGCAGTATTTTAGAAAACAAATTCTGTGCTGGTGTAAAGATAATGTTTCCTTCATATTGTTATAATTTTATAAATTTTTAAGTGATCAGTCTTTCGAAACAGTCTTTGCTCAACAACTCTTGCTTCTGGCCAAAGGGGAGTAATAGGGCTGGTCACAGCGATCTCCCACTGATGTATACAAAAAAATACAATTAACAGAAGAGATGTCCAATAACGTTCTAGAGAGTTATGTAGAGATGCCACAGGTCGAAACAGATTCCCAGATAGAATGTGCCAAATGTTTTACAATGCGAAACAAGACTGGCAATACACTTGTCATGATCACCGAAACAATACAATAAGCGAGCCATTCTCAGCTGAGGTTAATAGTTGAAGAGAATAATTATATAACATGGCCTTTTTCTCCACATGATTGCTCCAACAATTGAAGAGAAAATAGTATGCCTTTTTCTTTCGTCACATGATTACTTCAATAGCTACAACTGAAACAGCCAGTTTGGGTGCTCAGATCACGCACAGATACACGCAGTGCAAATGAAATGCATCAAAAAACTGCTATAGACACACTCATGATACGTTATAGGTCTAATCGAAAGAAATCGGCAGAGGATATTATTTAGGATAAAACCAGACTGGACAACTGTCACTTTGCTCACGTTGCTACAACACAGGCCCAGCCTTTGAGAGTCATTCATTTACTCATGTCTCTTTTCGCTCTTCTTTTTTTTCCCATGAAACAAAATACCCCCCCCCCCTTTCGACCCTCCCTTCGGCACTTTGTTATTGAGTCTACATAGAACGCAACAAGAAACGGGCAGTCAATGGGAGATCGTTTCGCAGATTATCTGCCCTTTCCAAAAGAGGGATTTGTGTAAGGGGAGATCATTTTGTTTACTTCCCTTTGCCAGACAAAAGATGTGTTGAGCAAGCAGTGTAATGAGGAAAAAAAAAATTCTTTTGCTGCTTGCCATTCGAAAGACTGATCGCCAAAAATTTAAATAAAATTATAACAATAAGAAGAAAACATTCTCTTTACATCATATTTTTTTTTAATTTTTCATGGCGTATGTCTCAAACAAAGGGCGCAAAAGTGTGTCCCCCCCTCCCCTCTTTGTGTTACTAGTTCAATCCCTCTTTTGTCTGGTAAAGGGAAGTAAGAGGATTGAGCACAACGATCTCCTTTTGCTCGAGGGTAGCATTCATGGTAAAAGATCCAGTGGGGTTCCATCGATTTTTCAGAATGAATTTTGCTCATTCTGCCCGTCTGCTCTGGGTTCTCATCAACGGTGTTTCACAGTCATAGGTATATTTTACTGTTTGTCATAATGTAAAGTACAGTTCGCCCTTGTAACAAGTGGGAAATGTTCCATCACAGGCAACAAAAACAGCTGAGTGCAGTGTAGGCTCTGAGCCAAACATGTCCAAAGTTCGGCCCAGGGACTAAATGTGGTCTATGTTCAAATGTTCATCAGCCTGCGGGCTCTGTCAAATAATTTTCATCATTTTTCGTTTTTCGTATCCAATTCCAAATCAATTATTAACATATTTTTAAGTTGTTTTGTTTTAAATTTTATTTTTTATTGTTTGTTTATTTAATTGTTTTGTGTTAATTGTTTTTTAGAATTTTTTTTTTCTTTTGTCAGCTGAAAACGAAAGACCGGGTGATACATGGAATCATATGGCCCTCAATATTTTGTACTTCTGAATACGATAACTATTAGTTTTTATTTTTTATTTTGAATTATACGTATGCAGTGAGCATTTAATAGTGAATACTATGTAATGTTTCAAATGAACCCAGACAACTAAAGTTTAAGTTTCCCGATTTCTTTTCAATTTTTGTTCAGTTAGACTTTACTACCTTCATGGAGAAGGGGGGGGGGGTCGAAGGGGGAAGAACCTAGGGTAGGAAGCGGCCTCTTGTGGGAGGGAACAATAGTAGAGTATTATCTTACATTTGACGACGTAGTCCCGTGGGACGCGTCACTGATGCCTTGTTTCGCACTTTCAAACTTGTGCAACATAACAGTGAGGGGTAGTGGAGTCGATAAGCGACACAAAAATGCCGGATTCTTCAAATTAGCCTTAAAAGCGCGAAATTTTCACAGTTGATAGAGTATTACTTGAGCTTCAAAATTCGACATAGAACCACTCTGTGGTGTCTCTAGTGGCTGAGAAATTAGCATCGAAAGTTGTCAAAATTATAATATGGGGTGCAAAATTTTACCAGGACCGTCCAAAGAAATCCCTGTGCCCTTCGCAGGGGCTGTTTGGTACTAACAATACGATGCCCTACACTCTAACAGAGCCCTGTCACAGAGCGGTCCCCTTTCCATTAACGAGGTTGCCATTTATGATCTCCTGGTCTGCCTCTCTCAAAATGCTCGAGTCAGTGATGCGTGTCGAAAATCCGGTGTTGACTAAAATTGTGCACTTTCTGGTGGGTGAAATATTTAGGCGCACAGAACAGTACAAATGAAGTACGTAAGACTTGAACCAATTTTTACTTTTTAACACTTTGTTTGGTTATGTCCATGGCGCCCATATAAAGTCATTAAGTGTGCGCATAGGCATCAAAGACAGCAGTATCTGATGTGATGTGAGGTTGTGGGCGTAAAAATCAGTGAAACGATTAATGTTTCCTCCTTTTATTGTAATTATTCACCAGATAGCCCATAAACTGTGTGGACAGGGAGAATGGTAAACTGATTTACTTGTAGAAAGAATTGGCTTTAATGAGATCTGATAGTACATTTGACAGCGATACTGTTATTTGGAAACTTCCTATCTCACATGGTTTGTGGTCGCTTACCCAGTCTATTTAAATTCCTATGGGAGTGTTACTCGAGTAAATAAGCACATTGCAATATTCCTGAGGAGAAAGTGATATACCTGTGGAATGCATGAATGGGTTAGATGGCAGTATGTTCCCTGAGACAATTTAGGGAGCATCCATTGTGTAAATGGAAAGCTTTGCCAGTTTATGTTTCTAATTTAATTGTAATAGGCCCCACACTGATAACAGAAAAGAAGAACAGAGCCCTCTATGAATCATTGGGCCTAGGCAAGTCTGAAGTAGCAGTTAGCAAAGAGCAGAGAGAAATATCAAGTTTGAACTCGTGATAAAAATGTGTTTGCAAAATAGTGTCTGGGATTTTCTGACTTGTAAATATGGCCTGTGTTATATTTGTTCTGGTGTGACACTTATGTTTAAGGTGTTGAGTATTTTGCCATTCTATCGGAGGTGATATGTATGTTCTTATTTGTCTACGTATCTTGCTGACTGTTAGTGGCCCACTCAACCAACTGTCGTAGGCTACAAAATTACAGTTCAATTTACCGACATGGCAAAACGAAAAATGGTACAGGACTGGGATAAGTGTATAATCTGTCAAGAAATCAGAAATGAAAAGTTAGAGTGCCCAGCCAATTCGATGCGGAATGATCTAGGCCAGGGTTATGCCACTTTTATTGAAAGTGTTGAGGCCCATAATGCATCGGCGGATGAAAATGTTCAGCTTGACAGTTCTTATATTCCCAATGACTACGACGACGGCATAGCTTATCTGACTGTTAACTGTGCAAAATGCCATAAGTCGTGCCGTGCTAAATTTACTGCAACAAAAATCAGACGACTGGAAAAGAAAAGAGACACGAAGCAGCCGGGAAAGCGTCCCGGGGCCTTCCACAAGCCAGGAAGGTGAACTGTCTGCTGATTTTCGAAGAGGGCAAAATAACCGACAGCAGCTACAAAATAAACTGGAACGAAATCAAATAACCTGCATGTATTGTAACAATAATACTGAAGTGGGAACATAACATGCTGTGATATCGAAAGAAAGGGATGTGAAATTACAGGCAGCTGCTAGGCTACTGAATGACACTGACAAGATTACATTTTTGGCTGATGGTGATTTGATAGCCCAAGAGGCCCACTATCACTTAATATGTCATGCTTGTATTTAAACAAAACAAAACGTAGGGAAATGAGCTCGGGGCTCGACAATGAAAAAGTCGATCTAAGTTCTAGGTTAGCATTTGCGGAAGTTGTTCAATATTTAGAAGATAACTTAGACAGCGTGCACAAACTGACTGACCTTGTAAAGATATACCAGTGACGTTGCATGGATGAAGGATGTCCGCAAATTCAACCAGATTTAAGCAAAGATTACTTAGAGTATTTCCTGATTTAGACTCATACAGGTCGGGTAGAGAAACATTATTATCTTTTAACAAAATTGTTTCAGCCCTTTTGATCAAGAGCAATCGTGAAACTGCTGATGATGATGATGCATTGATATTATGGCGAGTAGCCAAACTGATACGTAGAGATATTGAAAAGCTGGACAATTCACAATCCATTTCTTCATTAGGATCTTAAGACAGTGCTGTCCCGAAGTCCCTTTTATCATTAGTAAAAATGATTTTGCAGGATCTTCCTGTACTGAGGATGTCAAAAAATGTCATCAGGAAAGTCTTTCACTAACACAACTGATAGTGACCGATAGTCTTCTACGTAAGGGAAGTGAAACTCACTCAAAAAGAATCTTAGCGTCGAGAGAAATCCCAGTGCCTCTTTATGTGAAATTTTTGGCTTCAAAACAGCCGTAACATCACTTAATTAGCATGTACGTACATGGATTTTAATTTAATTCTCATAGTCGGGTATAGCATTTTCACGATTATTTCCCCTGATGTTATGAGGTTTTATATAAGGAAATACTAAACGTCTTCAAATCCATTTTAGGTTTATTTGTTGAGGTGGTTCTATGTCACAAATTGTTATTGTTGGTTTCAGGCACGTCTGTGTGAAAAATGGTGCTTTTAAATCGAATTTGAAGAGTCATAACGCTAATTTGCCCCGGGTACCCCACAAAGGTTACGCTAGTATATTCGCTCAAAATCTCACCAGCTCACATAATATGTAGTGTCCAACTATAAAAGGCAACGTGATCTGGGTGAGGGGTTATCTAGAACTATTTGTGTCGTATGTGATGAAATGAAAAGTATGCCGTTTGTAATAAACAAATCATAAAACAGTACAATTATATTTAATGTTAATAGTCCAAAGATGTCAGGCTTAATGGTCGGCCCTTACATAAATTATTATTATCTTCTTTTTTTTTTACCTTACCAAATCTGGCTCTCTCTTATCTGCAAAAAGTTTGAACACGCCTGCTCTAACCGCCTAACAATCTATTATTTTATAACCCCGTAAACATATCATGCAGCTGCTTGTTGTGCGCTTAGATCCTTATCATTACATTCTCTGTCAAGTACCCACTTCGACGTAGGTGGAGTCAGGAAATGTGTGTAAATTGCCTTTCCAAGGATGGACGGTCGGGACCTGTCAGGATGCCAATCCCTAACTTTAAAACCCGAGTCTGACGGTCCAGTTACTTGGCCACGGACATCACCATTGTGTCAATAACTAACATCTTGCTCACTGAAATTCAACAGAATTTGGAGGAAGTGTGAGGAAAGGCGTAGATAAAAGAGAGGGATCGGAAGCCGCACAGAACACAATGACAATAAATGGACAGTCGGGTGTGGGAGGAGAACGGGAGGTGATAGTACAGAAAACTATAGAAAACAAGAGAAGCCATCCAGTTTCTCTCTTTGTATTTAACCTCTGTGTTGTTAGAGGGCTGGAACATTTTGATTCTCCTTCGACAACAACTTCGTCTATTACTATCGACCACTGCTTTACCAGTCAAGTGGTGCTGGATCGGACTGAATAAATGTCATTGCCATTTCCCATTCAGTTCTTAAAGAATCCCAACTCTATCGCTCTCTTTTCTTTCCCTTCTCGCTGACAGCTTCGAAATGACATCAGGAGACTAGAATCGAAAATTCATCAGACAATAATGTTTATAGCTGATCTACCACGACTTCAGACATGAAGCTCCTCTGCTGCCTTAAGATTTGTAATCATTACACAAGACGTCTATTTTCAGATCTCAAGTGATTTTTCAAACAGGTTTATCACAAACATTTATTTTCCTTCGGCGTTTTGTGGGGAGACAAAGACTCTGGATGAAGACAAAATGGGCTCTAGTCCGAATCTACCATCACAAACAGACACAAGCCTGTGAAATTCAACTCATGAAACTAAATTCAAAACAGAAGTTTGACGAGCTGGCAGAAAGCAAAGATGAGAAGAGACGGTAACGTTAAGACAAAACAGAATGAGGTAAGATAACTTTCATTTTCCTCTCGAGAGGAAAATAATATAGTTCACAGCTCAAGGGGTGAAACGCACCTATACACTATACATTCCTACAGTACACATCTACATTCAATCACACATACACGCACACAGTTTACACATAGAATTTACTATGGCATCAGAACAAGACGATTTTAAATATTATACCAGTGACCTTATCTGTAAGTTGCTGAAAATCGTAGATGGTGTACATACATGAATTTCTATCAGTTCTTGATTAGTTTTTATGTGGAGTATAGAACGAGCTTACTGCTTTCGAGGCATTTTACTTGATGAATTAGTGACTAGAGTGAGTCAGTTCGACTGATCTTAAGACTTTATACACTGGTATGCGCCTTATACAATTATACAGTATGTTTCAAACCCAGGCTGACTTGGCCATTCTTGTATGTCCCAGAAACATCTGATATCCCACGCTCCACTGGTTTAATGCTCTGCTGGGCGAGAAAACAGCTCTCAGGTGTGGCCACTTTTCAGTGTTTCCACTGTCTCAGTCTTTTCTGTCGTCTTTCACCTGGATGCTTTCGGTCTGCAAACAGAGTCTATGCTGTGAATGGTTCGCTCCCTTTCAAACTTATTGTGGATTTTTAAAGTGTACAACACTGTTTCATCCACTGACTCCGGTGAGTATTGTTGTTGTTGTTGTTGTTGTTGTTGTTTACTTCGAAAGGAGATAAGATAGATACAGAAGTATTTTATATTGTTCCCGATAATCTAAATGACACAGCTGGATTATATTTTGTAGTATCAAAAATAAAATACTATTCTACATTACCTGTTCAAATATTATGACAAAAATGAATGAATAAATACAATTAAATAAATAAACAACATATCACTAATGCTTGCAAATGTAATGTTGACCTTATTATATACATTTAGGACATCCTCTTTCCCTAAGGATCTAACCCAGTCTTCAGCAGTCAGACTCCTCCTAGGCCCTGTGCTATTTTTATGTAAACCTGATGCTTAAAACATAAGTTCAGTAGTGATAAGTGCTTATTTCTAAGTTTCCTCCATTTGTATCAGAAACAGTGACATAAAGAGATCTACATCATTTGCATTTTACAGCGCACACAGAACTCGACAGCAATGGAGTTGAGAAAACATTTGAAGTCAGACCATGAATCGTTAACAAGGCAACTCTGTCGTATCTGCGGACTTCGCTCTCAACGAGCGGCCCAGAGATCTGCACAGAGAAAACCACGCCAGGTTGTCCATCATAGTAAAAACATCTTTAGATTGTTTCAGATTGACATAAGCAGCGATGGACCAATGCATTCTAATACTCTGTGTGACAGCTGCTATGGCAGAATAAGAGCTTTTGAATACAAACCTGTCACAGACGGCTCACTAAGAGCTGCACATGCATGTGCCACGAGAAATAGTCACATTTGGTGTGCATTTGATGAGCGGCTATCCGTTGCAGATTGCTCTGTATGTGCTCAGTACATATCACTTTCGAGAGGTGGCAGAAAACGCAAGAACCAGAAGAGAAAGCGAATTCAGGCCACAGTGCACCCTACTGGGCCAACACAGACATCTTCTGACAATCTGGATAAATTTTCTATAACTGGAGAGCCTGTTCGTTTTGACAGCTTTATTCAAAGTACATGCATAGGTGTACACCCTTACTTTCAGATTCATCCAAAGGAAACCCCTGAAGCAAATGGTGATTCTGAAGAAAAGTTAGCTCAAAATGGAGATGTACCACATCATAAAACAACACATGTAGGAGAGAAGTCTTTCATTTCTAATGATGTTGTAGATTTTGTACAAGATGGGGATCTGCAAACTGACAGAAAAGATCACTCTCGTGTTAATGATGTCAAGTTTGCTGAAAGTGGAGATCTACAAACTGAGAACAAAGATCAGACAGAAGGTGAATCTTACAAGTGTGATGTGATCTCTTTTGAAGTAGTCAAGATTGAGGATCCTCAGTCTCACAATGAAATCCAGTCACGAGAAGAGCCGTACGCATGTGAAGCCCTCCGTGATGTAAAACTCTCCATTTCTGATGTTAATGATGTAGATTTCGTTCAAGGTGGAGATCTAGAAACTGACAAAAAGGACCACACAGAAGGCGAACCTTACAAAAGTGATGTGCTCCCTTTTGAAGTAGCCACGTTTGAGGATCTTCAGTCTCAGAGTGAAGAATCTTATGACTGTGAAGTCCTCTGTGATGTGAAGCCCTTCATTTCTGATGTTAATGATGCAACTTGTGAACAAACAATTAAATGTGAAGCCCTCTGTGATGTGAAACCCTTCATTTCTGATGTTAATGATGCAACTTGTGTACAAAAAATTAAACATGAGGCCCTCTGTGATGTGAAACCCTTCATTTCTGATGTTAATGATGCAACTTGTGCACCAACAATTAAATGTGAAGCCCTCTGTGATGTGAAGCCCTTCATTTCTGATGTTAATGATCCAACTTGTGCACCAACAATTAAATGTGAAGCCCTCTCTGATGTGAAGCCCTTCATTTCTGATGTTAATGATGCAACTTGTGTACCAATAATTACACGTGATACTGACACGGAACAAAGTGTTGAACTTGTGAGGACACCAACTCATATTCTGGCCAGCAAGTCCCGTAGACATCTACTGGTGGAAACCAACCCTGGACCTACAACATGGATTTCCACTGACACAGCAACATCAACGATCCGTTATCAATTAAAGGAGAGAGAGAGTGAGTGAGAGAGTGGGACAGATTGTGAGAAAGTGAGAGAGGAAAGGAACAGAGACAAGACAGCAGAATTCCTTAAAAAAAAAAAAAAATACAATCTAAAATGAGACAAGGTAAGATGATTTAAATTTTATGTATCCTCATAACGAGAATTCCTTTAAGAACTAATTTGATATGACTGAGGTAATTTTGTATGATCGGGAAAGAGAAGGAAAACTGGAAACAGGTAAAGACAAGATATAGGTAGTTAGCTCTGAATCAAAGACCTATATTATCATTATGATAATGCTTTCAGTAGCTTCTTATGGTATAGCTGTCATGGAAAGGTTGATTTCTTGTACATTGTCATTTAACCCAATAATGATGATTTTTGAGAATGAAAATTGAGTCCACTAAGACGACATTGTTATTAAAATTTTTCGTCTCCCTCTCTCTCTCTAAATAAACTCATCCTGACGTCCTGAACATTTTCGAATTCATGTCATTTTAAATTTGAATTTTCATTGACAGCAAATTTTGTTTGTGTGTGTTTTTGGTGGTCTAAGGATTAGTTAGAACATGAAGTGTTTCCAACTTCATCAGGCACAAAAGGTTGCACGAAGTTGACAGCGGAGGAAAATCAAGGGGAACCACTGAGAATTTACAAACTCATGAAAGATTAATACAGAATTATTTGCCCCTGTTAAAGATAACGGATTAGAATTATAAAGTCATTGATCTGCCGTAGTACAGGTGGGACAAAGAGGGTGAGAGACTGACAGGCAGACAAACAGACAGATAGACAAACAGACAGGTAATAAATAGCAGACAGAAGAAAGCGCATAAGTGCTGATAATTCGTTTTATGTACTAAATGTTCCTCCTTTGTGTTGTCCTTGTTCTTTCTAGCTATAGAATATGGAGAATATGTTTGTAGTGTGTGAAGATATTCGACTGCTCTATGTACATGTATCTGTCCTCGTATCATAAATGTCCTCCCCTTCCCTTCCGCCAACGGCACACAATGCATTTTTGTTATGATCGAGTTGTTGTTGTTGTTTGTTTGTTTGTCTGTTTGTCTGTTGTTGTTGTTGTTGTTGTTGTTGTTGTTGTTGTTGTTGTTGTTGTTGTTGTTGTTGTTGTTGTTGT
>JBCAUA010442826.1:0-17651 GCA_038406235.1 Peronia verruculata | reverse complement strand
GGCCATTACTCAGCTATATGACTGATTTATAAGTATTTTTACTCCTCTCGATTGCGATAGAGCAGGTGAAATATATGTCTTTAAATCAATAGTTTAGGCGCTCACCGGGAATCGCTGATCAGGTACATGTTAGGAATAGGTATGGGTAAGCAGTGATTACCGGCGAGTTGACAGTCAAATGACTGATTTACAAACATGCTTACTCATATCTAATGCGAAAAGCTAACAAATTATCTGATTTTCAAATCAATAGTTTAAATGCTTGTCTGGAATTGCTGTTGGGTATGTCAAGTCTCTACAGTTGCCACGGTATTTAATTAGAAATTGATTTATAAAAAAGTTAATATAAAGGCCGAGCACATTTGGATAGATCATTGTCTTGAATGTGACGATAGTAGAATTTTGGGCAGAATTGACCCAACAATGGTCACTGTAGTATTCGAGGTTCGATAATGAGTGAAACACCAAAGGTTTCCATTACTTGCCGTTGAATTTTTTTAGCAAGCTGCAGTAGCACGTTCGCGCTGGTTTGTCGGTACTTGACAAGAACAAGTGCCTGCTTTTCATGCACACCGACACCGTTAATTTGGTACCCCTTGTAACCGAGTTTTTCAATTAGCCAACCAGCGGCGAGTTTGTACTGTCCATCCTCTTGCGGGTAGGCAATGAGGTTAGGATACCTTTTCTGCAGTCGTTCGTGATGTTCCGCAGAAACGATAGGGTTGTGGAAGAAGCTGCCAGCATTGGGCAGGGTCTTTGGATCGGGCAGTTTCGCTCGACGAATAGCGCAGACGGCCTCACTGACGATTTTTGGCGTGAGTGTAACACCGTTGGCGTATGTGGCCAAATACTCCGATAGTGTCTGATAGCGTGTTTCAAGAGAAAATTGCGTGCCTACGCGCAAAGTAACATCGGTGATGATGTATTCATCCTCCAGTTTTTTAAATAGACTGTTTCGATAGGTGAATTCGCAATCTTCGGCATCCATGGTTCTCCACTCACCGCTGGCAATATGAAACGCACGTAGCGAGTGGAACCGATCGCGAAGCTCTACGCCGTAGGCACCGATGTTCTGTACCGGTGCTGCACCAACGGTCCCAGGAATTAAGCTGAGATTCTCCAGACCGGTGAGTCCGCGTTGAACTGTCGCCGCAACGAGACTGTGCCACTTGACCCCGGCGCTTGCTGTGACGAGTAAGTTGTTTGCTTGGTAGGCGGCAGCTCTCGTACTACGGGACGGAATATCCATATGTGATGTGATGCTTGAAGCCGTGGTATTTTGATTCGAGCTGGCTCGGGCAGTGGCTTCTCCATTTTTGCGCTCCGTAGACGAATCGTTGTGATATGAAATTCGATTGACTCGTTGTCGTATGACCAGGCCGGGAAAATCGCCTGCGAAAATCAGATTGCTGCCTTGACCGAGTGCTAGTATAGGCCATCGATTCTTTTTGGCGCTTAAAACGGCGTTCTGCAATTCGGTATCAGAATTGACCTCAATCCAATGCGCTGCCGTTTGAGCGAAGCCAAAAGTGCTATAGGGGCTGAGGTCGACGTTATTCTGAACAACGGCTTTTCTATCGTTCATTCTCTTGTTGGAGATTCAGCTATTCCCGGCCAGTACACAGCTATATAACTGTTTTATAGGTATTTTTACCTATTTTGATTACGAAGAGCTGGCAAAATATTTATCCTTAAATCAATAGTTTATGCGCTCACCGGGAATTGCTGTTGGATATTTCACTTCAGAAAACCACGCTCAACATATTCATTCGCAGCATATTTTGACTCTACTTCAGAATGAATGTTCCGAAACGCTCAATTCGCACAGCTACATCTCCAGATACAAGTCATGTAACTGTTCACGGCATGGTTGCGGGCTCTTCCGGCTTTCCGCGATTCTCTGCGCAATCGTAAGCTTCGCTTTCGTGCATCGATTGGCCGAAGTGCGCAGCGCTACTTGCTGCATTTTGCACCGTGAACAGTCGTAGTCAACAAGCTAGCCATATGCCATAACAGGACTGCACGCCATGGGGCAGTGATACTTAACGAGGACGCCCAATACAGTCATAGGTAAAGCCCAGCTCTATCATGTGATCGGGATTGTATAGATTGCGGCCGTCAATAATCAGCGGATTATTCAAGCTACTTTTAAGCAAATCGAAGTTGGGGCTGCGGAATTCACGCCACTCGGTGTTGATTAGCAGCGCATCCGTGCCATCAACCGTGTCCTGTGCCGTACCCACCAACTCAAGACGCTTTTCGTTCGGATAGAAGTGGCGCATTTCTTTCATCGCCACCGGATCGTAGGCGCGAACAGTGCCGCCGTGCTCAAATATTGATTCGATAAGCACACGGCTGGGTGCCTCACGCAGATCATCCGTGTTTGGCTTGAACGACAGGCCCCATACTGAGAAGGTTTTTCCTTGAATATTGTTGTCGAAGTGATTCATCAGCTTGTCGAACAGCACGTGCTTCTGACGGTCGTTAACGCTGTCAACCGATTGTAATAGCTGTGCTTCGTAGTTGTAATCGCGTGCCGTCGCGATAAGTGCCTTCACGTCCTTGGGGAAACAGGAACCACCGTACCCGCAACCGGGGTAGATGAAATGGTATCCGATACGTGGATCACTACCGATCCCAACTCGAACATCTTCAATATCCGCACCAAGACGATCGGCGATGTTCGACAGTTCGTTCATGAAGCTGATTTTGGTAGCCAGCAGTGAGTTGGCTGCATACTTGGTCAGTTCAGAGGATCTGCGACTCATAAAAATCAGGCGATCACGACGATTTCGGCAAAATGGAGCGTATAACTCACGCATCACTTCTGTTGCATGCGGGTTGTCAGTGCCGATAACGATGCGATCTGGCTTCATAAAATCCTCGATCGCGGCTCCTTCTTTCAGGAACTCGGGGTTCGAGATAACGCTGTAGTCAATCGTGACATTACGCTTGGCTAAGCCGTCGGCAATCACCTTCTCAACCATGTCGCCGGTGCCCACTGGGACGGTTGATTTGTTCACGACGATTTTGGGCTCTGCCATCCGTTCAGCGATAGTCTTAGCAACAGAGGCAACATATTGCATATCGGCCGATCCGTCTTCACCCGGTGGTGTGCCCACAGCTATGAATTGTACTTCACTATGTGCCACGGCTCTGTCCATGTCCGTGGTGAAATCCAGTCGCTCCGCCTCGACATTACGTTTGATTACATCATCCAGTCCTGGTTCGAATATCGGGATGATACCTTTGCGTAGATTCGCGACCTTGGTCTTGTCGACATCTACACATAGCACTTCGTTGCCGAAGTCGGCAATCAGCGCACCGGTCACCAGGCCAACATAACCGGAACCGTAAATTGTTACTTTCATCGTTTTTCCTGATTGAAGGCGGCATGGCGCCGTAGTTTCACTACTTCGAAATCGCTTGATTCTGACAAGAAGCGTGACGACTCACAACCAACACTTGCTATCATTCAGTCGACGGTTAAGTTCCGAATGTACGCAGGTGTTGGTTTTGAGATTGTCCGCTTCCTTGCTGATCCGAAAAGTCAGGCCAGATTATAGAGGTAGAATGCTGCCTTCGTAGTGATAAGTAGTCAATATTCTGTGGAGGAACGTGCAGGTCCTTGCCAGAAACGAGACGTACAGCGGCATTCAACAATTCATAACATGCAAGTTGATACTGAGTTGCTGACAAATTGTTTGCTACTGCTAAGTGATTGATTTATCTGGACCATAGCTCACGATCCCGACAAGCACCGCTCAAAGTTTTGATCCTATTGATTTTACGGATATTGAAAGGACTATGTATAAGGGCATGGCGTTCGCTCACCGCCCGTAACATAACGGTGGTTGTCTTTGGGAGGTGTCGGTAGGTCTACTGCTCGTCCTGTTAACTAACTAACTAACTAACTAACTAACTAACTAACTAACTAACTAACTAACTAACCTTTGCTCCGCAAACTGGACGGCCTTCCTGGTGCTCTGACAACCCTTAACTTTAGGATACAGTTTGCCGAGTCGTGTTCGCTGTACGGCGCTTTTTCGAGGCATATCGGGAATTATGTTGAGAAAAAGCAACAACGCGGCGGACGCGATGCGGTGCGCTGTATCCTAAAATTATGGGTTGTCAGAGCACTAGCACTTCCAGCTTGTTTGCCATCTCCTTGCTTTAGCCCGTGAATCTCTTCTAGTCCTCATAGATAAGAATTATTCCTCAGCACAAGCTGACCGATGTTGAGGCGAATTTTCAATATCTCATTCTTTCCATCATTGACGACTTGATCACCCTTTTCGAAAGCGCCGTCTGTCGCAGGCAGAAACTGCATTCTCCACTGGCGTATTTGGGCAGCTTGAGCTTGAACAGCGATTTTCATGATCATCTTTGAACTGGTCAATTCAAGCATCATCGCGAACAAAAAGCTGACTAATGCAATCTACTTTACCGTCTCATCGAATTGTCTGTCTCGGATGATTGAAGGAGGACAGAACTCATGCAATCCTACCCTAAGTCAAAGAGAGGCATAAACTCATTCTATTGCGCAATAATCGATTGATTGCAATTAAATCAGATTCTTAGGGAACTATCTGCTGCTCATGATTCGTTGATTCTGTTGGCCGCTTAGGACTTGTGTGCAACGAGCTGGTTTCAACCTCTCTCTACAGCTACTCCCGGCCAACACTCAGCTATATAACTGATTTATAGGTATTTTTACCCATCTCGATTGCAAAGAACTGGCAAAATATTTGTCCTTAAATCAGAAGTTTAGGCGCTCACCGGGAATTGCTGCTCTCTCTACTGTCTTCGCATGAAATATTCGCACCGTTCAAGTGTATGCGAAGCTATCTCATTTGCATATGATGCGTACCTTTTTCAATATGCATTGTCGTTCCTGAAGCCTTTGAACACGGTCAGTAGTAGAATCTTCACATCTAGCCAAGGGGTCCAATCCCTGATGTACTCAAGATCATATCTAACTCGCTGTTGAATCTTGTATGCCCGGTCAGTTTCTCCTCGCCATCCATTCACTTGAGCCAATCCTGTGATTCCCGGTCTAACCTTGTGCCGTTGCATGTAGCCGTATACTTGAGATCTCCAAGACTCATTATGAGAAACCGCGTGAGGTCGCGGCCCAACCAGTGACATCGAGCCGCTAAGCACATTGAATAACTGTGGCAATTCATCCAACGATGTGCTTCTGATTATTTTCCCCACCCGTGTTACTCGATCATCGTTACGAGTAGCTTGCCTTACCTTAGCATCACTATGCTCATACATACTTCGAAACTTGAGTACTTCGATCTCCCTGCCATCCACACCATAACGCTTCTGTCTAAACAGGGCAGGTCCAGATGATTCAGTTTTAATCAGCAGAGCGATAATAAGCATTGGAACTGCCAACAATACCAAGGAAACCGAAGCCAATACAAAATCGAATATACGCTTAAATCGATCTGCAGCCGGTGGTAAAGAAATCTCCGAAATATCCACTACATGAATGTCACCGAACTGCATATAATCACCCTGTAACAAGCGCTCCGTGTAATCGTCTGGGATGATGCAGATATCGATCGAGCTGTTCATAAGCGCATTCGCTATTTTATTAACAATATTACACTGCTCTGCAGGTAGTGCGATCCACAACTGTTCTATGGCCGAGCTGGAATGTCGTTCCACCTCCATAAACCGCGTCATCTGATCCAACTGATGTTGTAAGGATGTCAAATCACTTACATCTGCTGTATTGGAGGGGACGTACTCAAACACCCGAGCAACCCTGATTCGGCTGCAATTGCTGTTTGAAATTGTCATCAAGGCACGTCTGACATTGCTAGGTTCGCCAAATAGAACCACGTTCTTGGGCTTCACATTCCGACTATCGAATAAGTCCATATTGCCCAATAGTCTGATCAAAACCAGCGTCGTAAGTGCACCAATCATAGACAGACTGACCCACATTCTGGATACGTCCTCTGCTGTCTTGGATAAAAAGGCGAACAATCCAATTCCCGCAAAAGCGCAAATCCAACAAGCTGTGAGTACCGTCAATTCGGTACCTACGGTACTGGGCTTTTTGGTGTTGTAGATTCCGCTGACGGACAGGCAACACATAATAAGAATGAGAGAGAAGAGCAGAGTGATCGTGCGTTGCGCAGTGAAATCGAAACTTCCGAGATATAATTCATGAGTGACAGTAAAACAAGAGATCACGGCAAGCAGGTCGAGAGTGGGATGACTGCGTGGTAGCCAAGAGTTCTCATTGGACAAACAAGTCTCTACCAATCGCCGTACCCAACTGGAAGAAGGCTGCCTTTCTGCCCTTCGCTCAGCTGTAAAATTAAATTCTTCTGTCTTGAGATTTTTCAGTAAGTGCTTGGACGAACGCTTTTTACGCTCAGCTTTCTTTGAAAGCCTGTTTAGATTTCTGACAGCCTCAATATTCACTGTCGCGCCCTGCTCAACAGTTTTTTTCTTGCTGCTCACAATTTAAAAGTCCTTTCATAAGAGTGTCGAATTGCTTAATACAATGAATTTTCTGAACTATATAAATCTTTGTGGTGGCGGTTTCAAATCCCAAGTGCAACAGTAGAGCTCTTTTCGGACACGGCCTGCCTTAGTGCTGTCATTCTAAAACATTTTCTAGGTAAAAAATTTCTCGACTGACAGTAGTTTTGTGTGCAGAGATTAAGCGAGCAACTTCAGATCATTGACGTTTTTTTATTCAGCATGTGTATCTCATATCCTCTGTCATTTACAAGTCAAGTGATATATTGCATTGGCGGCATTCAATCTGGTGGAACTATTGGTAGTAAATATATCGCAGCTTGATTGTTCAAGAACGGTATTTTGAGTTGCACTTGGGCAATGAATTTGGCAAATCAGATCCACGTCATAATTTTAGTGAATACGAATCATAATTCGGGCTGATCTGGCGAATCGAGTCAATTATCAATTAGAAGAATCGACTACTGGACGCTTCTGTCAATTGATTTTCCGAAACATGCCAATAGCATAGCCAGCGGGTGATGATAGATGAATATCGATTTTTAGAAATAGCCCGCAAGTGCTTCTGATCCTCCGCTCTAGCCTTAAATTTGTCACAAAACTGATAACTTTAGTGTATAATTTTGTGTCTAAATCTTGGTGGAGATGCCCGGCAAACTTTACGCCCTTATGGTTTGGTGAATGTTGAATGATTGGTAAGCGTGCCGTAAACATGCTCGGCAAGAATTAACGTAGATGATCTGATGAGTCGGCCCTGTATAGACGCATATAACAAGTGAACGAGGAGTAGTCACATGCCTCGTCACTCTGCATGTCATCATATTAAGGACTCAGGACTCAGGACTCAGGACTCAGGACTCAGGACTCAGGACTCAGGACTCAGGACTCAGGACTCAGGACTCAGGACTTAGCCGCTATCGGGTCGGTTTGACGCCTTTGGCGAGATCCACCTCACGGGCGATCACGTGGGTACCGCACATCTTAGTTCCCACACCATCGATAGTCATCATGCGTTTGCTAGATAGTTTTATTGAACCATCTGTCGAGCATTCACTCGTCGGCGCGGAGGGAAATGGCAATTGATCTGTCCCAGTGGTGTTTGCTCAAGAACATAGCTCCGGAACAATTTTATTCCCATCGGGAAAGCTCCGACCTTACCAAACCCGCACCAAACAATCTGCCGGAAGTCTAAGCTGTGCGGTATATCGCATCAAGGCCACCATATCTGCTTCAAGATCGCCCACTATCGGGCGGCACATATCGGGTAATTCGACAGTGTGCTTGGCAATGCGACGGTAGCCCTCAAGCTATTACTCACTTTCGCCGAACTGATCGGCATGTTCACCCGATTCATCACCTGGCGAACGATGATAAAGATGCCAATGCCACGAATCGAGCAAGCCCAGTAACACGCGAGCCGGCGTCACCACATAGGTGGAGTAGCTGTTCACAGCGTCGTTACTGGCTCTCAGGCTTTTCGTGGCTCTCAGCGCGACCGGAGAGTCGCATTCTTTCGTCTGTCGGCTGGAAAGCGCGTCGCTACAAGCCGCATTCCAGGCCGTGAACAGTTACATAGGTGGAATGGTAACCAATGGGATGAACATCGCCTGGTTGTTTGGTGAATGGCTGTACTTCAACACCAAACTGGCGCATCGACACCGGTTGATGAAGGCGAGTGGAAGTGTCCATCCCATTAGTTACATGGTATGAAGCGGCAGCCCACACTGGGAATCGTATTGCAACCGATCCAACCCGTTGATATCCAGCGTTGTCGTATTTTGAGTGTAGTACGATCGCTTGCGCTATACAGGCGTTTAAGAGTAAGCCGCATATGGGGATCGATCAGTTCCCCATACCCCGCCGCACGGTTGCTAATGAACAGGTTGGCTGCTTGCGTTTTTGCCCAGTCTTCCCGGATTCAACAGTTCGAGAATTACTTGGTGGCTGCCTTGCAAGTAGTTTTGCCCAAACTATCAATGCGAGGATATTGAGCTCGCCTTAAATAACCAGCTAGTGTACTATTATAGCCGATTAGGCATTATTGTCTTGGTATGAATGCAGATGTATTGGGAAAATGCAAAATAATTGTACATTGGGCCCATTGTTGTGAATGGCAAAGTCCAACCTGCTCAAGAGCCTTTTGTGATGTTTTGGAAAAAGCAGAAATGCTTAAACGCTTTGTTCATTGTCTGGGCTTTTTTCGGACTTTTCATTCCTATTGCCGAGGTGCATAGTGCATCAGAGGTGATTATTGGCACCGGAACCGTCGATCACGACAAGGTAGAAGGGCAACGGTGGATGAGACTGAATTTCAGTCCTTTGCATTCCGCATCACAAACGATACGCGTGAGCTGGAATAGTGATGCGCAAATCGGATTTACTGTTTTCCAGGTTATAGATGCGCCCGAGTTGAATAACCGCTCAAAAATAGGAACTAGCAGCGATTGGAATTCTCCTGGAGAGTGGACTGGTGTTTTAGATGAGTCAGAGGACTACTTTTTGGGTATATGGTCTGCCTCAGGTGTGGGCAGTTTTATCGCCACTATAGAATCGAATGTATCGGAACCTGGTCCTTTGGCAATCGTAGAATATCCGGAAGACCAGGTTGTAGCCGAAGGTCAGGATGCGGTTTTCACTGTAGGTGCCAGTGGTGGCAGTGGTGCGCTCAGCTATCAGTGGTTTGAAAACGGTGAACCCATTGTCGATGCCACTGATGCAACGCTTACCGTCCATGCCGTCACCCTTGCACAGTCTGGTAATGTATATCTGGTTAAGATCTCTGATGACAATGACTCGTCTGGATACGCCAGTGCTGAATTGACAGTTGAGGCTATACCACTGGAGATTGTTATACAGCCATCCGATCTGAGCGTTATCAAAGGCCAATCTGCTGAGTTTTCAGTTACAGCAATTGGAGGCAGTGGAGCGTTGGCCTATCAGTGGTTTGCAAATGCTGAACCTATTACTGGGGCCGTCAGTAGTAGCTACCTATTGGAAAACGCAACACTGGATTACCACGGAGCTATCTTTCATGTCGAAATATCGGATGGCAACCAATTAATAACATCTAACTCAGCAACACTTGAAGTAATCTCGCCTCCATTACCTGTTACAACTACGGTAATTGCTCAAGGTACACTCGACTCTGAAAAAGTACTGGGCCCCCGATGGGTGCGCATTGATTTTGAACCGCTGACGACTGCAGAACATACGATAAGTGTGCAATGGGATTCGGATGCAGACGTCAGGTTTAACGTGTTCAAGGATAATGAAACACTTCTTGGCGAGACCATTAGTGGGATCAATCCAGGCCAATGGAATGGTGAGCTTATAGAACTGGAGAATTATCATATTGCTCTGTGGTCTGCTGGTGGCGTTGCAAATTTCACCGCGACTATTGAAGCAACTATCCCGCTAACAATCGATCGTCAGCCTGCGGATATCTTCGTTACCGAGGGTGATGATGCCAGCTTTTCGGTGGATGTCAGTGGAAGTGGAACGATTTCATATCAGTGGTATGCAGACGGACTAGCAATTCCGGGAGAAGAGTCTGACTGGATGACGCACTTCGCGGCTTTGCTACAGGACAACGGAATCCAGTTCACTGTAGAGGTCACCAACGAGATCGAGACCATCTCCTCGGACATTGCGACTCTTACCGTTGAGGAACCGCTGATTCTCGGGTTGTTCTCTACTGAAGCTGATATGTCAGCTTGGATGCTGGAAGGTCCAGCCGACACGCTCGACTATAACGCTAGCACAGGCACCGATGCTTGGGGGCGAACACTCCTGAGAGTGGAAGATTTGCTTCTGGTTGGTGGTGACTTTCAGGGAATAAAGCCAAGTCGCGAAGCACCAATGACTACGAGACCCTTCCTTGCCGCGTTTGATGCCATGACTGGCCAGCCGGATAACACATTCTGGATTCCTGAACAGATTAATAGCGTGGTTAGAGCATTAAGTTATTCTCCGAATAGCAATATGATTTACGCGGGTGGTGATTTTGGTCTGCTTATTATGGATGCGGAAACGGGTCTGGTCGATAAGGTGATACACGCGACAGATAATAATGCTGCTGGTCGAGTATTCGATATTGCAATAACAGACACCCAATTGTATGTAGGTGGTGACTTCAATAGTATTGATGGTAGCTATCGAGCAAATATTGCTCGATTTTCACTTGATGGTGATATTGATACCTCGTGGAGTCCAAAAGTCACCGACGGTTTTTCAGCAGGTAGATCGGCTCCCATTCAGTCCCTGGCAGTCTCACCCTCAGGAGATACGCTTTATATAGGAGGCAACTTTCAGTTCATTGATGGAATACCTGTAGAAAGAACCGAAAAAAATAAAAGAATTTCAATGCTTGCCGTCAGTACCTTAGATGGTGCCGTACTGGCCGAGAGATTCATACCGAATATCGGATCTAACAAAAAAGGATTGATAGCACACGATATTGCTGTCACTGATAATTATGTCATCGTTGCTTGGGGTGGCCCGAACTACCTAAGCTTTCACTCTTTGTCTGGTGATTTGTTAAAGCAGTATTCGGGCAAAGGAGATATCCAAGCGCTTCAGGTCGTTGGTAATCATGTGTTTGTCGGGCATCACGGAGAGTTTTTCGGATTCAAAGACAACCCGATTCCAACAGAAGCGGTGGTCAGCCTGGATCCTGAAATTATCGTGCCTCATAAGGCTCACAGCTTCCGAATTGACGATCCGGAGTTTCCATTCGAGCAGGCATGGAAGTTGAGTGGTGCATTTGGGGTTTGGGGGCTTGTTGCGTCCGAGGACTCCATATGGATCGCGGGCAACGTAACTTTGGCTGGAACTAATGACCATCCTGTCGAAGGACTCGTAAGGTTCCCATCGATGGAATCACTGATCGGGTCTTCTAAAAAATCAGGTGACTGAGTTGTGGTGAAAAATCCGATTTCTAACTTTGAAGCTGATTTTTGAATACTCCCGTAACAGTCTAATATTATAAAAAATTCTCCTAATTAAGTGTCATTCACATTAAATCAAATCTTAGTATTTTTGACTATGAATCCCGAATCCAGGGTGCGTCTATATCTATAATACGTGATAGTCTCTCATTGCTTTCCTTGAATTCGTTCTTCAGGCGCACGATAGTTCGTGCATTTGGTGTGTATCTGGAGCTTGCATTGCGTTTTTCCAAAACAACTGAGGGATGTGACTCCAGTCCAAGGAATGACTGAATTTTGGATAAACTGGACGCGCTGTCGGATATCAGCGTTTCGATAGGCATAACAAGAATATTCTCTTTACTAAAATGCAGGAAGAATCTCTCCACCTGCTCTGCATACTTTCCACGGGCCACGTACGAGAAATGCTGATGATGCCGCGAAGTGAATGTGGCATCGTCTTGTAGACGTTGTTCCAAGCCTTTTAAACGAGTTTGTTCTAGTTCTAGCGCTGTATCGATATCTTTGATCGGTTCATGGCCTTCCCACACCATGTGCAGATAATGAGAAATAGCACGTTTTACCGGGTCGCGAAGTAGAATGATAATTTTCGTTAGTGGGATAGTTGTCGCCATCCTTTCAGCAACGGCGGGATGGAATAGGTAGTAAGGACTGGATTCACCGACGATTGCCTTCTGATTAATTTTCTCGCTATGTTGATCACGTTCTGATTGGCTGGCGAAGTGTGAGAAATACCAGCTATCTTTCCGATGATAATTGGTGCCAAAATAGTGAATCCCTTTAGCGTTTATGATATTGGGTATCATGGCGGGGTGTTCTGACAAGGCTCGAAAAAGTGAGGTTGTACCACACCTCTGCGCTCCCACAATGACAAAGTCTGGAGGTGGACGATTTTCCCCACCTTTTCGACCTAGAAGACAGCCCTGTAATATCACTTTTCGAAACTGTCGTTTAGTAGATCTGAATTTCACTAGCGGCTCGATTGTGTGCAATTTCTTCAGGGTGTAGCCCACCCGCTGAGTAGACCGGGTTAAAAGGGTGTGATCTAAAAATGAGTCATTCGGGTGTCGCGAGCAGCTGCTTACGCAGCTTTTGAAGCTTGGAACATCAATTAGTAGAAATGCCCCTCTTTGGACCATTTTTTCAAAGCTAACTGGAGAGTTGAACCAAACTTCATATCGGAAGATTGAAGTCCGACATTCTCGGCAGATTTGAATCTACAGACCATTTCTAACAGAGCAAGCACCAGCGTTAGTTCTACATTTGCTGAGCCTCGCTCAGTAGAATTGCAATACTGTCGTAGATTGCTGGCCAAACGATTCAGATTGAGGGCGCGCTTGTGAGAAAAGGAGGAAAACTCTGCAATGGCAAAATGGGCAATATCAATGCCTTGCGGAGATCCATCTGTATATCTCTCCCAATCGAAGGCTGCTATTCGTCCATCTATTATTCCTAGATTAGCGCGAGTCCAGTCACCGTGGCTGGCACCAAATTCCAAATAGTCATTTCCCCATGTTTCTTCGATTCTACTTACAGTATTTTTGATAAAGTGGTCTGAGTCAGTAACGAAAAGATTCTTCAGATTTGTCTGCGTCCTGTGCCAGTAGGGGCTGCTTACAAGACTGGATTCGCGAGTTTTAAAACGTGATGTGAATTCATTTGCTGCACGATGGGCATTGGTCGCATCGTGCTTAAGTGGTTCGACATCGAGCGGAGCCGTTATTAGAACATTATGCTTCCCTGTCCAGGCGCCCGAATGAAGTCGATACGGCATAACAATAGGTAATTCATCAACATCTTCGAAGCGCTTCAATACAGCCCCCTCATGCGCTACAAGCTTATCCGTCATGCATTCTGAGCCGATTTTCACATAACAGAGTGCTTCCCCTGTATTTGAAATAGCCATTGCCACTGTCTTTGCATTCGGTCTGCCGAAGCTTAATCTCAAAGCGAGGCTGAAATCATCGCGTCCTAACACTTCTACAATGAGATCTCTGAGAGGGCTCGTAAGCTCGTGTTCAGCTATCAGCGAGACCTCTGATTTTCCCACCGACGGTATCAAGCGACTAGTCCAGAACGAAGTTTGGACTAGTCGAGGTAAAATGTTGGCAAAGCGACGATTACCTAAAAATCCAATGATTGCGGTTTGCATGAGTGAATTGGATGTTGGTAAAAGCAAACGCGCCGTTCCACGCACACTGAGCACGATGAAGTGTTCTAAGGCATCGGGCTTTGCACCGTCCACCAGTTTGAAGCCGGGCTTATAACCACCCAAAACCTGGGCCACAGAGGATAAGGCAGCCTCACTTGTCGCGTGTATTGAATCGCTCACCTCGTCGTTTAATGCGGTTTTCTCGTCGGTGACAGTTCCTTTGTCATTGACATTGGAAAAAATACTCCCTCCGAATTTCATAGCCCGTATCGACTATCCCTGGTTTGTCCCTGATGGTCAATACACCATAGTGGCGTTTTAACACGAAAGCCCTATTAAAGGAATACCTAATAATTTCTTATCAGGATCTCGCCGGCCGCAAACTATACGGCTTGCGAGTCTCGATAAGAAGATTAATAGAAGTGTCTCATTGCATATACGTGCTTTCTGGTCAGCTATTCCCGGCAGGTGAGGTACTTAAGCTATTGAATTGACGTCAAAAATTTCGCCAGTTTTTCGTTATCGAAATGATTGAGAAAGTGTATAAATCAATCATTTGCCTGTCAACTGGCCGGGAATCGCTGTTTCCTGGTTTGATAAAATCGTTGGCTGTGTCTCAATATGCGTATTGGCAATGAGTCGCAAGGCCATATTAGTCTTGCGACTTTCGGATAACTTTTTTCTTTTGGGTGTTCGAGTTACATACTCAGGGACTACCCGAATTGCCAGTGTTGACTAATACATCGAAATTTGTCGAGCCACTCAAAATACGAACAGCTAAAGACCATTGGGCACTGGAGGATGCAATGGCTGATACCTGAGCTGGAGAGCCCTGTTCATCAATGTCCCGGTCGACTTGAGAGTTGGTTTCATCGCGCAGGAAGATCCTCAACACAGCGTTAGGGTCATTCCATATCACGTCAGCTTCTACCAGATCGCCAGCCTCGACGTCGAACCTGAATACCTGCCATTGATCTACATCTTCGCTGCCCGTAGAACTGAACACGTAGTCAGCCAGCGGCGTTGGTGGATCTTCTATTGGATTCACGCTGACCGTGTAGGCTGTACTGCCTGCAGCGATCTTGACAGCAAGTGTGTAAATACCGCCGTTGCCGGCTGGAGCCGATAGCCACTTCTCAGTGCCTGTGATCGTGTTTGTATCGGAATCAACAAGTTGCCCACTTTCGTCGCGCAGGAACAGATTAAGCTGAGCGCCGGGGCTCTCCCACGACACGCGAATATTAACAGGTTCACCAGAAACTACCGGAAATTGAAACTTGCGAAATGACTGGAAATTCTCGCTACCAGCATATTCAAACTCGAACTCTGCATCAGTCGCAGGAGGAAGGGTCACTCCATTAGATGAGAAACTCAGAAATGGATGATCCCACTGAAGTCCGTCAATCGTAGGTCCACTGATAACTGCAGTGGTGCCAGATACAACATCTACCCCATTGACGGTAGCACGATACAGGTTGCCGTCGGTGCGACCGAAATACAGTTGCCCGTCGATGATATCCATACCCCTGACATCGCTCCATAAAATGTCTCCCTGCACCTCGGCGATGAACTCGTTTTCACCAAACAATGGATTTTCTGGGGTGAATGCTCGCCAGAAAAGTCTGTTGTCATAGTTTTTCGTGTAGTAAACGCGTCCTCGTTCGTGATCAAAAAACATGCCTCCAATATTAGACAAATCCCATTGACTGCTGGTCAACCCCCTTAGGTTTACTGGGTCGCCAGGACCGAATGTATTGTCTTCCCCAATGATGCTTACCCAAAAAAATCCGTTGTCGTCGGCATAGAAGAGCTTGCCTCCCAACAACATCGCACCGCGGGCAATGCTCCATGAGTTGGGAGATGCGACCATGGATGTATCGAAAGTAGTGCCATCAAAAGCAGCAGCTTCGAGAATACCCTGGCGGACATTGAATGCGGTTGTGGGTAGCGTGGGTATGTCTGGTCTGGCAATTACATTATTAGATAGGGGCATGAATTTCAATTTTGGCAGCTTGAAGCCGTTTATGAAATCAGTATCATCCCCAATGTACAGTCCTTCGGCGGCCACTTCGAGTGAGAATGTTCCCACACCGCGTGGGCTGCGATCAGATTGCCAATTTAGCAAGGGCAGGCCGTTGAGCGGGTCTAATGCTGCTAGACCTGCGCGTGGTACTGCACCGGGACCCGGGTTGTTTCCATTCGGGCTCAGATCATTGTTCAGCCAGCGGAAATGCCCCCCAGTATAAATGGCGTGTTCACTAGTAGCGACTTCAAACACTGAATCACCGCCTGTCATGCTTCTCCAGGTAGGTTGGACATCGCTGTTAGTCAGATCACCAAAATCGAAGCGAAGTATGCTGTCGCATGCAGGAACCCCAATGCGTCGAAATCCAGTGCTTCCTGTAATGAAGTAGGAGTCGTCAGGGGATATGTCGAGTGCCTTAATGTACTGTGGAAACAATGTGGCGGGACAACTGACATCAAAGACATCGGTGTTCCAAGAGGATACTACCGCCTGGTCGCCAAGCTCGATTACCGCGAGTCTGGAACGACTGATACCGTTAATTGTTCGGAACTGGCCAACAATGACCATAATCTGGTCATCGGAAGTAACTTCTATATCTTGTACGCTAGGCACGCCGTTCGTCCTTGTGCTTGAAAAAACTCCTTCGAAGTCAAGATTGATTTTGGGTAATAACGCTCCCGTCTGCGTATCGATCGCTGCCAACAACTCAACATCTTGAGAGTTTACGCGGTCGAAGTTGCCGCCGATGTATAGAGTGTCGCCAGAGCGATCCATCGTATAGACTCGTTTATTGGGTCTACCGACAAAACCCTGCACGCGGTCGCCAAAGTTGTCGAGTTTGAGTAATCCTTTCCTATTAGTTTCACCATTAATTGACGTGAACGCCCCACCTACGAAAATACCTGTACCTTCCCCGGTTGTCTGCAGGGCATAAACCTCGTTATTCAACACGGGATCGAACTCTCGGATTATATTGCCAGTGGACTTGCTGTAGGCAAACAGATAAGGTTGGTCGATAATTTCGCCATCGAGCTGCTCCTGTATCTGTGTGAAGGTGCCTCCGACAAAAACCGTGTCTCCTTCGATCGCGATCGCTTCGACGCGCCCGTCCACCGTGCCTGGTGTGAAAAAGGATGCATACTCAGATACCAGAGCCGAGTGCGAAGTGCGCGCCTCCGCAGCAACATCTGCGCTGGTGAAAGCGATATTGAATATCGCTAGAGTTGCAAGAATCGGCAGTGAAAAGCCGTTGTTTGACGCTGTACGCCCAAAACTGATGTTGAATTTCATTGTATTACTTTCCTTGCTTTACATTCCGTTGTCTAAACCGGAAATGAGGTACTGCATTAGTGTGTTCGAAAATCTGGTTACAACGTTCACTCTCTTGTCCAAATGAGGTGCTGCGTACCACAGCGTGAGAGAAGTCCGGTTTCCAGAGCCTGGTGTCTGCCTTTACACGCAAGGTCTTGAGGGTAAACAGAATCAACGACTTCCCAGAAGCTGGGGAAATTGAAGGTATCAGATTTCATTTTAATCGCATGACATTTGTGAAAAAAATGAACCTGGTAATGGAAAGTGTTTTCAATCGCAATGGTTGAGTTCTTGGTCACTGGCTTAATTAGATAAGTATTCTGCTGCTGCTATCGATCTTACGGCATATCATGCTTGCACCACAATTTTCACGGCTTGTAGTGAAAATCTCGTGATTGCCTGACAGCGTCTTTGTGTTTTGCTTTTCGATCAACAAGACCAATATTCAGATTGTTCAAAATAAACGCACGGTGGACCTTTCTCCAGACTGTTCGGACGAGTCGAAATACCATCCACCCGGCATAATGCCTCAGATTCAAGCCGCTACCTTTCACAATCATACAGCATGCTTTAGCATTACGGCTTCACCAGTTGGCTGATGATCAAATTTAGCAAATCTTCACAATCTAATAACTAGTGCTCTATCCATTTGATATTGTCGGGTCAGAGCGTCACAGTGGCTGCCCTGCAAGACGTGCTCGTGAAGACG
>JBCAUA010442716.1:0-17653 GCA_038406235.1 Peronia verruculata | reverse complement strand
ATCTATAAAGAACTTGATAGCGATGGTAAAATATGCCAAATTTTCGAGTCTACTTGACTCTTCGTCAGGGCAATAAATCTGAGACTAATTACATAAACAGCATGCATGAAAATTAAATTGAAAAAACAAAAATCATGACAGACTATAAAATTTGAGTAGTGATCGAAATTTATTTCAATTTTTCATTGTAAAATATTATTCACAGGTTGCGGAATGCTGAACGTGAATTGGAGTAGGTGCCAAGTATAATTGTAATATATGTGAAAATTAAACAAAAATTTCAAATTCAGCTCTAATTAGTGGCTTAATTCACAAGCTGGACTATCACAAATTGAATTTTGAGCCAAATCTAATTCTTAATTGCTAAGCTCTCAGGAACATCTATTTCAGCTCAACTGAAGTTAAAGAAGCAAATTCTGAAAATTCAAAACAATAAAATACACATACATTTAAGTGAAAACGATTTTAATAAAAATGTGTAGCGTACTTTGTAAGATGAGATTCAAAGACAAATCTCTAAGAGAAAAAAAAAGATTGCAAAACTAAAAGTTGAAATAATTTGATGAGTTGATGACTATAAAATACAGGACAGATACTTTAACCCAATAAGTGTCAAGAAACCAATCTAGTCAAGTACTTGCTCATTCATTTCGCATTTAAAGTACTGTACAAATAGTATTCAATGTATAACAGTTAATTTTGCCTCAGGACCTAAATCTTCTGAAACAGAAAAGAAATTAAGTATATTCAACAAATGCTGACATGCCACCAGTGCTTTCTCTGGCACTTAAAAAGCATCAAACTGTAAATTCAAACTGTCAAATATTTTGTTCCAACACTCATGGTTTGCTTTACCAATCACTATCTTTTTGTTTCCTCTAAATGGAATACAATATATGAATTTTTAGTGGTTTTTTTTTTTGTTATAATTTATTTAAATGGCCTACAAATATGATTCAGGCAATGGCCTTGTGATCATAAAATCAATTTCATGACAACAAACACTATTTGCCTCTTTGTAATTTCAATCTGTGAATGTCTTATCAGAGAGGAAACATTTTCTGGACACAATAATTTGACTTGGGCAATTTATATAAAAATTCTAAGCAATTTTCTGAACAATTTGAAATAAAATATGTTTATTATTTAATCTGAAAAACTTATCTTTTGTGTCATAAAATAGACAAAATTTGACCCAAGAACAAGTACACTTATTTTCAATGAAGACACAATCCTTTGAAAACGTTAATAAAACGAAATTTACAAACATCAACTGAATATCAATAAAACACATGCGTAGCATTTTCAACAAGGATCAGATGTTTTCAAACTCCATCATTTTCCTATTTCTAGGCCACAGCATTCTATATACATATCATTGCCTATCTCACAAAGGTGCTCACTCAAAAAGTGTTTTTTTTTTTTGCTTCCAGAGATCACCTTCTGTTTGTATAAAATAAGATGTATATGTTTACAAAGTGTCATTATGATAGCGCTGTCTCATTTTCACATAGTGATTTGTAGTCATACTGTCCCTGTAAGTCTCTAAACATCTGAGTCCGCAGAGGCGAATTTTACAGGAGAGACCAAAAACTTAATAATTGAAGTGAAATCGTGAATCGCGGATTTAGTCCACATGACAAAAAGTGTAACTTTCAATATATAGAGTAGGTGGGGGAAACCCATTCTAGTTTGATAAATCTAAAAACATCATGACCCAATTTTCCGGACTTACTTGTTGAGAGATTTACAGGGAGGATCTATACCCTTTCTTGTGGCTGAAACGACTATTTTTCAAACTTATTTTGGTCTCACCGACACGGGCATATAGTGATACCACCCTCCATGAGATCGGCAACAGGGATTATAGATGACATATGATCACAACTCGTGTTTTGTATGTACAATTTAGTCCGGGACTCTCCTCTTACTTGTCCCTTGTGGTATCACAAATTCACAGACAGAATAAAATGCAATATAGAAACATCAGTTTTCACGTTTTGTTCTATCAACACTTTCAGCCTTTTCTAACTGCAGGCCAGCATTTGTACATTTTTGCAAATAGTCTAAATATCTGAAATATATAATTTCTATAAAATCTCCTTTTAAATTTTCAAATATCGATTTAATGAGAAAAAAATACGGAAAAAACAAGCTGCCACTGCATTCAGTGACAATGCAAGGAGTAATGTGTAATCCCCAGCATTTGGATAAAGAATTTACACATTACTTAAAGAAAGAGTGACGTGACATGATAATGTGCAGGGATTTCAAATATCAGCATATAAGAGTTCTGTACTTGATTTATTTCAACATTTACATTTGGCAGCACAGTATGAGACCAGCTATATAACATAACAGAGCAAGATGAAAGACAAGGTCTTGTCAATGTAAGCAATGGTGAGTCAATGTTGTACTGAGTAAGAACACACGACTGCTGAAACTGCCAACACACTGTTCATCCAAATCTGCAAACCACAAGTTACTGCAGTGCTGACTATTACACATTATCACTACAGCAAGGGTCCTATCATCAACAACAAACTAATTACAACTAATTCATGCATAGAATAAAAATTTACTCCACACTATGAGAGCTGGACGTTTTTAGACAGCCCTTATAAGCTTCATAACAACAGACAGCCAATGTTAGCTGGTATTCTTTCTCTCCCAGCCTGCTGTCAAAGTACTGACGACGAATTTAAAATCTGAACAGTATATAACGAAAATGCATCACATAATTTCAGCCATGTTTGTTGAGCACATAAGCTGACCAATATATAATACAAACCTAAATGTTTTAATGTTGACAACAATCCTTTATCTTACATGTCCAATGTTGGCGCAGCCATTATCTTAAATTTTTCTATTTCTCACCCACCATTCCGACAAGTTATACATGTACCCCGAAATGCAAGCACAACTGAGTTTGACAGATGACTTCACAGCGAGGCAGTTATTACTCATCAATAAGTAGTTTTAAATCAATCGTATCTTTGTGGCTGAGTGGTTGATTTACCAAGAAAGGATATAGGCACATATAATAGCAAGAATAACCTTTTTATCACCATTACAATATCTAACCTAATCATAACCCCAACTATTAACTCAGATTGAAAGGAATTTTGTGCTCTCTCATATATCTTGTCTTGTGTTTAATTAACTGGTGTAATGACAATTCCTAATCCCACAATTTAATGCAAAAACAAATGTTGGCTTTTTCCAAATTCCTTTCATCATCAAATTATGTAGTACAGTTCTAAATAAGCTATTGTAAAGTCAAAAACCAGCAAGTACATAACATTACCTATGGACTGAATGCAAACACATGTATGTCTTAAAACCAAACCAAACGGAGATATGGTAATTTGTTATTTTTGCCAAAAAATTAAAAAATTGTCATGGACAAAGGTCTAAGTGTAAAAAAAAGGCCAAATCATTCAAAGAGGAACGGATTCAGCTCGTTGGTTCAATTCTAAAATTCCAAATGCATGCACAAATGTTCCCATTCATTGTCTCAAATACATGGATATCATAACTCATGCAAATCCCTGAATTCCAAAATTAATTAACTTGATATGAATATGAAATTTGTGCAGAAGGTGTCCAAATGATAGATATGGCAATTCATATTCAAAAGACTGTCAATCTTTGTTCCCTGAATCATTCACAGGCGGCCTTAGAGAGAGAGAGATATTCTTACCTGCCACAGCCACATGTCAAAGTATAGAATATACTAGAAGACTCGGCACTAGAACAGCCTGTTTTTGAGATTTTTCGCAAGAATTCTTTTGCAGAATTAAATTAATATACCCTGTCATTCTTGTCACAATTTTTCTTTATCACCAAATGAAAACTTTCCGCACCACTGTTGATATCAATATTTGTTATATGGACATTGGTTTTCTTTCATTTTCAAATAACTAACTTACCGTTATCTTGTATCTCCATGGGAATACCTGACATCTGTAATGCTACATGTACAATATACACAAATCCTGTACTGTAAATGCACACACCATGCTGAAGCATGTAGCTGTCTCCTTTTGATAGCTGATGCTCTTGCTTTTCTGCTTTGGTTATGCCAAGAAAAGTGATCATCAGATAAGCATTGAACAGTGACAGACCATAAATAGCGATTTGGTGGGGGTGAATCCTTTCACAATGTAAAATTCCTAGCATAGTAAACATGGCAGTCGGAAAGCATAGCACTGAAAAAAAAAAAATCGCCTTAACACCATTAACATTTCCACTTCCCTTGTTGTGCATCTATTGTGCTAATCACAGATATGATCAGATTCGAAAACCTGGAAATGTTGCAGCTGTTCTTCAGTCTATATCATATCCAATTCAGTGACATCCTCAGCAAAGTTCAAGATTTGCCTAAAGCATTCAAAGTACAAAATGCAACTTTCTCGTATTTCTTCAGTCATGGGCAAATATATAAGGTGAAAACGTTTTTGGTTGAACACATGGAATTTGAGAACCTCTATTTTCTAACAAGTATGGCGAAAGTTAAAAAAAAACCCAGTTCATAAGAAATAGATTTAAAATCAGAGAGCCAGCACTCTGCTGAAAAAAATTTCACACAAACCAAAAACAGAAGTGGAGCTAAGTCATTCATTATACCAAGACTATAATTCCTACCTAAACTGTAAGTTAGTCTTATTCCCCCAAATTAAATGTTCAGTGTGCATTTAAATTGTATGTAGAATGTGAGATCTCCATCCAAAATAAAAAGTAATGGAAATTGAAAATAAGTTAGCTAAAAAAAAAAAAAAGGTTGAGTTCCTCTCCCACAATGTAAGAAATACTGCGACAAATGATTGGCATCAGTACATGATGATCAATGGATCAATGAAGACTAGCAGGTGTAAGGCAAAGCAACATTGTATGGATACATGTAAGTACGTAATGACACTAATACTACTTAACATACCTGATCACAGAAGAATGCATATCACTCTATACCTATGACACTTCACAATGGTTTTACACTGTCATGGGCATTTCACAGCCTTCTAAGTCATTTTTTGAAAGGCCGGGTCTATTTACACGACTAGTCTCAGTATGTTACTCACGATAACGGAAAAATCACGAATGCTGTCCCACATGTCAGCAAACAAAGAAAATCCTCTCCTCTACCTACCAGTTCTTCTTTTCCTAATGATTAAAATGAACTAGACCAACCCTGGCTTGACCTGCTGGGACCCTTGACCAGCGCGTCCATCCTAATGCTAACAAAAAATATATAGGTCCGATGAGCAAGTAACGACTATTCAAGATTGACCCAGTCGTGTAAATAGACACTCCCTTTCTAAAAAGTTGTCAGAAGTCACCACTACATATGTAACATAATTCAACAGTCAGTATTTTTGTTTTGCTAATTTAATGTGACTTTGACCTCACACAAAATGTTTTTTGTCTTTTTGTCAATGTTCTATGTTCTCAAGTTAAAAAAAAAAAAAAGGCTAAATCTGACTTCCATCAGCGTGAAATGAACCATGACAGTATGTCAAGACTACAGATATGGGCATATTTATATGAATTCATTTGTCTAAAATAGCCATCACATCAATCTAGTGATTTAATCATGTAAATTGCCATTTTACAAACAACTATGGTGGTTACGATTATGGTTTTGAAAAGCTTTTCAATCTCCTGTTGTGGTTGTTATCTCAGCTGTCACTGTGGTGGAGCAAATCTTCCCTTTAAATCACCAACAAAACTACACAAAATAATTCTAAAGACCACTTCATGTAGAGTCTGTATCATGGCCCAACGTAAGACGATCCAAGCACAGTTGTTTAGAATTTGGCACAGTAACATCTCTAATCACATAGGACATATAGCACGGAGTGGTCCAAATGGTCAGCGGAGAGCAAATCGAAGTTGGCTGGTCCTCAGCTGACCATTAAACAAAAAAACAATAATTTAATATTGTAGAAAACAAATAAAAAGTATTTCAGTCAGACAAAAAAAATCAGACAATTAATGTGACAACAAAGTCAATTTCAGATGGACTGTAGTCGCCTGAAGAGTCTTTCGCATCTCAAAAATGAAATAAACTACTGTATAGGTTGGTTGTTGCTACAATGACAACAAGAAAAATGCAGAAGAAATAAAATCCAGTTCAGCTGGTCCAAAAGACAAGAAAAAAAAAGGAAAGATGATTCCACACTGGATAGAGCTATGGATGAGAATTTCATTTTTTATACTGTTAAACATGAAAGAATTGAAAACGGAGACTATAATGATCATGAAAAAAATGAAGTAACAGAATAAAGAAGAAAAAAAAAAAAATATTCATTTCACTCAGTCAGAAAATATTGGACATAGCCTGATGCCAAAGACAGCTCAACAATGATTTTTGTCACTCTGCTTTTACTAAAAAGGTTTGAATTTTTCATCCTGTCAAAGATGAGAGATTTGCTGGCTGCTGCTATAATGACAAGAAGAATAAATTGACAAAGAGAGAGAGAGAAAAAAAAAAAAAAGTCCCATTTCCTTCAATTTAAAAAATCAAACAGGTCTGACTGGAAAGACTAACTCATAGTGGTTGTAATCCCACTGGAGCAGAGGTTCAATTCTGACAATGCTTTAGATGAAAGAAACCCAGAATGACATTATAAAACATGATTTTTTTTCATTAGGTAAAAAATGAAATAAAAGCATTTAACAGAGCCGAAGTCAATTATAGACATATAAATTTTTGTTTCTATAGAAAGAAGCTGGGCTCACAAAGTGCTCAGATTATGGTTGTGATTACACCATGAACAAAACCCATCTTTTTTTTTTTTTTTTCATGCTATAAATATATGTACAGTTTATGACATACATAAAAACATTATATATAGGTTGAAATCATTTTATATTTTCATTTCTCTCCCCTCTCTTATGCACAATAACACAGCAGTAAATATATAGGAAAACGTTTTATAAATTAAAAGCTGATTGTGGGAAATTTCGAAAACAAAAACAACAAAAAATAATTTAAAAATAAAACACTATTCTCCTTGTTATTTTGATTACTTCAGACATTGGTAATATAATTGTTAAATGAATTAGCTCATAGAAAATTAGCAGTTGTGCCCATACAAAAGCCAGAATAGCTGATTGGAAATACAGATGAAGGCTCCAGTGGAAAAAACCAGGTAAATCACATTTTCTACAAAGGGAGAAAAAACAGAAATTAAAGTTTAGAAGTCTATAGTTTTTCACGGTATACCCTTCTAAAAACTTTCTTTTTAGTGGACCTGAACTGGTTTTTCCAAATTCTTCTTCTAGTTAACAATCTTAGCGGTGTGCTCTAAAATGGCGGGCAATAGCTAATTTTTTGTAAAATTGTGACTTAACTGGTTTTTCCACTAGTGTCTTCATATGTAAATGTCCGTCTGTCAACTAACATTTACACTACAAAACATGAACAAAACTAAAAAATTTGCTTAATGTTGGACCCTGTTACTAATTTCAAAACAGAGAAAACAAAGCCAGTTTTTAACATTTTCTGATCTTAGATGTTGATGTTATATTTTAGAGTCCACAGCTGTTCAGCAAACTATTTTCTTGATTATGATTTGATTAATCTGCGGTCTACAAGCAAAGCATGAAAAACATTTTTAACACACACATATCATTCTCGAACTCAACTGCTCTGTCATATGATGAGAAAAATAAATATGGCTGTCTATGGCAGATCCTGCATAGATCAATGAGCTTGTGGCAGATCCGGAGATTCAATGCAAATATACAATTTACACATGCATTGCTGTCACACAAAGAACAGTGCACAAAAAGAGTGGAACCTCAGATATCTCTTATCTTCAGTGTTTTTGTTGATTTTTGAACATTTTAATTTTTTTTTATATACTTTTTATCTACATATAAATAAAAGCTGCACTAGAATGCAAATCATTGAAAAGATAATTCTCACACATTTACACAGGCAATATTTTCATCCCTTCAAAAGACACCAGTGCTCACTTCACTCATTCTTCCTTCAGAATCCACCTGAATTGTAAAACATGCAATTGCATTTATACTGAAACATACACACATTTTTTTTTTATTTCCAATAGCCTCTCAACAACCGAAATGTTTTTCTCTACCTCTCTTTCATTCACAAACATACATCAATGGTATTAATATAACAATTATGCTTCTGTTCATTCACTCATTCTCCACCTCCCGTCCTCTCCATCATCTACGACTTATACACCCACCCATAATATGGCCAAAACACAATCAAATTATAGATGGCTACTTATTCACAGCTGTTGTCCAGCCGTTACCTTCTATTTGTATGTCCACATCCATAATTTGATTCCCATAAAAATGAGATTTCTTGCAGTGAAATTTGACTGATGTGTATGCAGTTTCCTAGATAAGGTGTTCTCAAGTGCCCAAACTGATACAGCCTCATGACAGGCCAATCATATATGAACAAAACAAACAAACAAAATCTTCTGGTATCCAGACGTACACATTGCATCTCTAGCATGACTAGTCAACATGACAACCGTTTGTTCATTTGATGTTTTTCTCATACTCCTATTGCACACAAGCTGCACACAGGCGGAGTCGCGTGATCACAGAAACAGTTCATTCTTGGGTCACTGAGCCAGTTTGCGGAAGTTCTCTATGGCATGGATACTGCTGGACAATCTGGCAAGACAGCAATTATGGAGGTCAAGGGTCAGACTTTAGAAACACTAAGAATTGCAGGAATTGGATATTCAGATACAAGACAAATACTCATGTACATGGTAATTGTTTCGTGATAGAGAACCACATTAGTCTATAAAACAAGGGGACATTTCGGAATGGTCCTTCATTACAGGCTAGGACTCTCCTTTTCAAGGGGAACAATTCTAATAATAAAAATTAGAATCATTAAGGACCTTATTACCTCTACTGATACAAGCACCAACCTTGAAACTATTCTCTCTCATTCTCTTCTTACATAAGCTATACCTGTTTCTTGCTCTCTCAATCACTTATGTAAAACTTTTTTTTTAATTTAAAAATATGGCTTAAGTGGTAAATTCCAACAGTAAGTCCCTTACCTGCCAAATGCATTGAAAAGAGCCACAATTTCTGTTCTGGTCAGTTGAAAGCTCCTGTCCCCAGCATCCACTGTAGATCCAGGCATCATGCTGTCTCCAGAGAACAGGATCTTGAGAGCTGTGCCCATACCCATGATCTGAGAAGACAAAACAATGATCAGAGGTGTCAATCTGTCTACATGAAAAAATAGGAAAAGTTCCTGGTATATTCTTTAGCAACACGTAAAACTGAAGTAAGTAAATGGTAAATAATACCAGATTTGAGGCCAACAGAGAAGTAACTGACAGCCAAAGAGTAGGAAATCCTATTGAAGTAGGAAATTTGATATCCCTGAATAATCACTAAGGCAAACTCTAGATAAAAATTAATGTTTAGTTGAAAGACCGAATTCTCCAGTGATGAGGTTTCTTTCCATGCTGTCTCAAAAGTTTTTCCTAACAGCAGCATTTGATAAGCAACATCATAGTATCTGGCTCTTTGAAGATTTGACTTCCCTTATTGGAAACTTATCATTTGTAACAAGAGATACTGATGGAACAAACTATTTTAAAGAGTGACTTTAAGGGCTTACTGGTGCAATGAGGAAGCGTGGACAAATAAAGAAGTTTCACCACATAGTCAAGGTGAAACAATTTCATTCTGACTCAGACATGCAAGGATGTGTTCACAGGGGGGACAGAGCCCTCCGCAGGCACGTTATGTAACTGTCTTGATACAAGATTTCTTATGCACCAACAAAGACACAAGTGTGCCAACAGATCCAAATAGATTCCCAGGCCTAGATGCCCTATTGGCCCCAATAGTCGGCGGCCAATATTTCACTCTGACATGATGTACAGAGACAGCTTTCCCATGACCAGGCTATTGGCTAATGTAACACACAACCTTTCAGCAACTGCACAGAGGGGCACTGAAAATGAAATCAAATTCAGTTTACAGCTCATGTACAACTATGGGAGTGGAATATTCCTAAGGGCAAAAAATATGTTGTTTTAGCGAGAAATTGGACATGCCTATTTCAGGGAGTAAATTCCCACAAAATTATTTTCAGCGACCCTGCATACCTTCAGTTCACCAAAGAGATACAACTGTGAGTTCTGAGGCAAATGTAACAGCTTCATTCTCGTATTTTCTCTAAACACCTATTTTTCAAAATAAATCGGTCATGCAGCTAACTGTACTCATTTCAGCTCACAAATTACACAGTGAAAATCCCTGATCAACATCATTTTAATCTCTTTTTCTCTGCATTCTCAGTCATGTTTCTCAGTAATCAGATAACAGTAAGATGAAATCAGTCATTTAATAGAATACCTATATCAGTAAGAGAAAAGCAAGTTAGCATTACTAGCCTACAGTCAGCCTATGACTTCAGCTGCTATTGCTCTTGTTTGATCAGCAGTTGATTCTCCTCCTTGACCCTTCCTCCCCTTCCTTCTTCAAAAACCAACTATCATCTCTCACTCTTTGACTCACTCACCTGCAGTTTCCCCCACAGTTTGCACTTGTCACAGCCCACACAGTCCATGATTCTGGTGATGTTGCGGAAATGTTGCACAAACTCCGTCTGCCCAAAATAAAAAAAAATTTTTTTTTAAAAATAAATAAATAAAATAAAAATAAGAAATTCAATGGTATATCAAATTAATTACTGTCCTGAACTAATGTTTCTGAAATCACAAAAGTAACAAATTTAATGAAATATAAAATTACTGCCAAACTTCACACAAACAGCTCTTCCAGTTTTGTTCCCATTTATTATATTTACAATTCCATTTAATTCAGATATGTATCTGCACCAAAAATTACCTATCTGTTTGTATGACTGCTATATAGAGGTCTGAGCAGTAAATTGTTACATGCACTGCAGAGGAAAGGTAAATGGTCCTGAAATGAGTTTTAATTCTATGATTTAATCAACTTCTTCTCTCCATAATGCTGCAGGAAAATGTCTTCAAATCTTTATGATGAAGAAGCATATAAACAATTTTTGTCTCTCACCTTCAACTGTTTCATCTCTTTTGTGTTGCCTCTAAACAGCTGACTCTCATCAAAGTGATTGGTGAAGGATCTGTGTAAGATACATGATACATTATGTCTACATCAACTCTGGAAAATGAACCAAGAATAAAACTTAATACTGGGCTGTCTGTGACATTTCAGGACTTCTCCTGTCATCATTCAATATTTCTTAGAAAATAAAATAAGTCTGGTTATAAAGTGATCAAATCAACAACTGCATAAAGTACTAGAAGCACTTGACGTCACAAACAAGCAGAGAAAAAATAATTACCAATAACAGAAAAGGCACATGTGCATGGGAGATTTTTGGCAGACATAATATATAATATCTGAAAGGTAAACTCTTCTAGATATATCTTGTCCCTTTTTTTCTTGTCCCTTTTTTTTTCTCTCTATCCAATTTATTCACCTTCTCTGTTTCACAGCTTTCATCGTATATGATAAAAGAATGAGAAATAAATACCAATAATTCATTTATTTATCTTTTTAAAAGAATAAAATATGATTTCTCATAATCTGTCCCTAAAATGAAATGCCAGCATTGGAAAAAAACAAAAAAACATCAAAAACAAAAACAAAACTGAAACTTATTTTACACCCCAAAAACTAATACATAAAATTATTATTCTGTCATGTCTTACTTGATAATTTCCAACAAATCTTGGACACCTTGCTTCACATCAACATCTTCTAATTCATCTCCAGTGTAGAAAAGTTCCTATCGTGGAAAGTTTCAAACAGAATGTAATAAGAGGAATAATTGTCTATGGGTGAACAGAAGGAAGAATGGACGTTTATGTACTGGTGAGTTGAAGGATGGATGGATGAACAGATGGATGGATGGATGGATGAATAGATGGAAGGACAGATGAATAGATGGATGGATGAAAAAAAATGAATGAATAAATAGTTGAATGGATGAGATCAAATAAGGAGAGAGCACACACACACACACACAATAAAAAAAAACAAAAAACAACTGACATATGTATGACAAAATGAAAGAAAAAAATGGGAGAGAGTAGTGGTAACGTAACCCACATACCTGCTCAAGGTAAGGCGCTACTTTAGCCAAGGCCCGCAGTTCAATCATGTACGTGAAGTACAGGTTCTTGAGCCGTTGAGGTCCCTGTCCATTGGTCAGTTCCGGATCAAATCTCGTGCGGAACTCTTCTAGATTGTGCCCCCATTCACTTGAACCAAATCCATTTTTCGCTGCGAAAGAATCAACCATACCTAAATTTTCACAATTTGAATGATTTACTGATTCGGTTAGCCCATCTATCAGATATTCTTATTTATCACTTATTTCCATCAAAATCATAACAAGATCCAGAAGACACCTTTTGAAATGAATTAAAAGATGGATGGATGGTCAGATTGATGGTCAGATGAATGGGGGACGAACAGATGGATGAATGGATAGAGGAAGGATGGATGGGTAGATGGATGGGTGGACTGATGGATGGATGGATAGATGGATGGATGGATGGATGGATGGATGGATGGGGGGTGAATAGATGGATGAATTGATGGAGGGATTGATGGATGGATGGAAGGACAAAGGGCCAGACATTTGGGTATACTGATGGAGAATATAAAATACAAAATATAAAGTTTGTTACTCAAATCAAACTCCAAATAATCTACAATCTACCCTAACTTATTCTAGACAGGAGTACTTCAACTAATAAATGCTGTATGTGTAACTTTTTAAATATAGGACAGGGCACTTTCAACAAGGAGGAGACAACAAAAAAAATAAATAAATAAATGAATAACAGTAAGGATACTAATAACAATAACAATATGACTGTTTTCTCAGAAGACATGACAGGGGGCTACTGAAAATAGAATAAGCCCTGGGGACCAACTCTGGATATGTCCTAGTACCACTGCCAAGACAAAATGACTACAAACATGGAAAACAGAATGTGAACGAGAGTTATATCTAGAAATATTATCATATCTATCATTTTATGGGAGAATGGCTGTATAAGTAAATTTGTCTTGCGCCTAGGGCAAATGAGTCAGAAGTCACCTGCAACCCAGGTCAGTTGAAATCACAGACGTTTTTTTTTACCATTTTTTTTTACTGTTTTCTGACTATGATACCAAAATATTTCTTTTTTTCAGATTAAAAAAGGTTAAATGGTCGTCTTGTGAAAACAAACAAAAATTTAGCATCTTAGTCGGAAAGTAATTAAAATGACCAAAAACGGACATGTACCTTCATTGACCGGCACAACTTCTGACTCATTTGCCCTGGTTGCAAGACATTTATACTTACAAGGAAGGAGATATTGGTCACACAGGTGAATATTGATGCTTGTGTGCAGACCGGAGATCAAACGGTAGAACACGCGTTTCTCCAGGCACATTGCTGAAGATATACAATAGGCAAGAGACAAAAATGAAAAATCCATATCTACTCAAATACATTCATTATGTTCTATATTTAGCTGTTATAAGCTAAGGGACATTAAATACAGGTTTAATAATATATATCCTTACATCTCTGCTAAATATCTCACAACAGTTGTCTAGCAATAGGAAAAGATGCAAACCAACATTTCTTCAGCTATTGTATTTAATTTGGTCTTTGTTGTTTTTCTTTTGTAAGCAGCATTCATGCAGCAATTAGCTTTGTTTCAAAATCCACTTTGTTACATGATGATTGACATTACTAACTGAAAGATTTGACAAGTACATGGAGCACCAACAGTACATATATCAGTGAATATATCAGAACAAAGGATATATATGTCACTGTCTGTGGCATATACAGCCTGTTCAAACTGATACTTTCTCATTCAGCACTGTTCCATGTTCTCAGGGCACTCAGTATCTATAACCATATGCTGAGACCGCAGTGATCAACAGTATATAAAAATACATACAATGCTCCCTGCTTTACACAGAAATCAGTATGCAAATACATTATATGTCCACTTGTTAACATCCTGACTTTAGACAATAAAAATATCTTAGTTTTGATATAGGCCTAATTCCTGTATTACTCGTTTATGTTACATCTTTCAACCTCCTTCGTGGTGGATATCTCAACGTCCTTATATATGATCTACTAATTTCTTTCAAACTTGGGTGAAACATCTGCTAAAATCAGCATTCCACAGCTTAGTCTCTTCAGGAACACGGTACAGCTTAGTCTCTTCAGGAACACGGTACTAAGGAAAGATTCTTTAGGATGATACTTACAATGCACAACAAGCTATATTTCTAATGTTCTTTGATACAGTCTTTTCCTAAAACAAAAATGCTGCAGAAAAAAAAAAAAATCTTGATTGACTACTAAGATCTCTCTTTTAACATATATAGTTCAAAACACAGTTTCTAGAGAATGAGGTGATGTAAAGAGTGCAACAGCTGGTCTCTAATATGTCTTGCGCTAAGGGCAATTCAGTCAGAGGTCGGGGTGATTTTGAGATATTGCCATTTTTAACTATTTTCCCACAGTTACCAAAATTTTTCTTTTTTTTTTTTTTTTTCCACAAAACAAAAATGCAACCCTTTTTTACCTGAAAAAAAAAAAATTTGTTATCTGATTTGGAAAATAGTTACAAATGGCTGTAAGCTCAAGATCATCTGGCGCCACTTCCGACCCAATTGCCCTGGGCGCAAGACATATATTGAAAAGCTACATTATTTGAATGAATGGGAGAATCATTAATTGAACCATGGTGACAGAGATGTTCTTTCAAAGTACATTAAATCTGGAGTCACATTTTTATGGTCCAAGTGTACTAGTCCCCTGCCCAATAACTTGTCACTGATCGATACCAAGGCATAATATCTATGCAGGGGGCCAATAAACCAGCTGGTAATCTCGACACCCACAGCCCTAGCAGCAGCTGGAGATATCAAATCATGGCAAAAACACCATCTGTGCCTTTGTTCCCACCCCTCCCCTCCCTGTGGCTGGCCTTGTACCAGCTAATGGAAATCAATAACAACCACACACTTCATTACATTCCTTGTCATTATCAATTCAATATCTGAATCTGCCCTAAAACCTTGTACATTTATTGAAAGTAATTACTGTACAGTTATTGCAAGTAATTATTGTACACTTATTCAAGTAGTTATTGTATAGTTATATTGCAAGTAACTATAAGTTTTTTTTTATTTCTTCAATAGTGGCCAATCATTGGGATTCTATAGCCACACACCCTTTATTGTACCTCACGAAATTATCAATCTGAGCAGTAAATAAGATGACATCTATGTACAGTTTTTCTAAGCCCTTATTTATAAACAGTAAAACAGAAACTTAACAAATATGTATTCTACTTCCATTTCTTTTCTATTAAAATATACCTCTTGTCCTTGCTGCCCTCTATACTGGACAAGAATAATATTACAGTCACATACTGCAGTTAGACAAAAACTTCAAAGTGTATATATTTTATTCTATTTCTTCTCTAGTGCCTAATCACTGGAAATCAATAACCATTCACAATGTTATTATGTCTTTAATGTTATAAAACAATGTTAAAAAAAAACAAAAATGAGCACGGTTTTTACATATACTGGCTAGGGTAAGAACAAACTCAACAGATATATATTCTATTTCTTCTCTGGTGGCCAGCCACTGATAATCAATATCAACCACACCTTTTATTACACTTCTTGCCCTTATCATCCTCAACATATATATAAAATTGTGTACAGCTATTACATGAATTTATGGAGCTTGGACAAACTTTCAACAGATGTTTAGACATATGTCATTTCTATTTCTTCCCAGCTGATCATCTATTCAATATGGGAAAAATACAGAGATGAACTAGAGCAAAATTGGCCGCTCTTTTTTCTCCTCATTAATCCTATATCCTATTTTTTTCTGACGATATATTTAATATCTTACACCACTTACAGGCTCGGAAATTATTATTATTTTTTCAGTTACTGCAATACATTTCCACACGCTTGCACAATCACAGCAATATTGCTTTGATAAAATATCATCATCTGTGGACATCTCAGTTTGGTATAAAACGACGCATATTATAATAATATGTCCTAAGAACTGAAGTTAAAAATTTTGCAAACTGGTAATTCAGGGATGTCAATCTGTCTACATGAAAAAGTAGGAAATTTTCCTGGCATACTCTTTAGCAACATGTAAACTGACGTACGTTAATGGTAAATAATACTGGATTTGAGGCCAACAGAGAAATTACTGACAGGCAAAAAGTAGGAAATCCTACTAAAGTAGAAAAACTGACATCCCTGTGGTATTAAGCTACCGTCATTTATCTCCTTTATCTTCTCATGGTGCCGAATATTGACATTCATAATTCTACACGCGTTCAGCTTTCTCTCGGTATAATAATTATTCATATCACTACACCTCTTACCCTGATATCCAAATGAAACAAATTACAAAATTCAAGTAAATGAGAAAAGAGAAAAGAGAAAAGAGAGAAAAAAAAAACATTTCAAAATGTTGGTCATAAACGACCCCTCCTAGAAAGTCTGAAAAATGAGACAAGAGAAATGAATAAAATTTGTACACAAAGATTATGAGATCCAAATGAACAAAAAAATGTTCAAAATATCAATCCAATGAGGACATACAAAAGAGGGAAAAAAATGGAATGCCAGCTACCCACCCAGCACACAACAATTGAAGATATTAAATTTTGTAAAATAAAAGAAATAATGAAATGGGATGGTCAGGAAAGATGGGAATTAATGGGATAATTCATGCGTAGAGTTCCTTACCCTTTCAATGTTGGGTCCTTAAGCGAGATTTTTACAAAATGTATAACTGGTTCTTCTGTTCCTACTAATACTTCAAAGAAAAAATGCAAGTTGATAGACAAGAACATTATCTAGAGATCATAAATTACTGGTTCCGTCCCCATATTTGAAACCAATCCATAAAAAACGAAGGCAGGCTTATTACAATTTCATGTTTTTAAATTCAGATTTATCAGTCCCTATAGTCTGAGCTATGAGCTTGCTTTGACTGACTTGCACTAAGAAAAACTAGATGAAATCACCTCATACGCCTAATAAATTTAGGGAAGAGAAACAGCCTGAGTAATATATGACACATCCTTACCGCTGCGATCAATATCGCTACAAATGATGGATTGGAAACCTTGCTATGTCGCACAGCTGAATTCCACTAACTATGAAGTGAGAATCATTTTGTATCACTGCACAACTAGAAGCAGCATTTTATTGACATTTGGTCCTTATTCCCCAGCCCCCAGCAGTATTCACTGTTTGGAATTCATTCACTGTCTATATGGCATATGAGATGTGACACAATGAAATCAGGCACTCGTCAAATTTTGAGCATATGGAGTTATTGGCATCAATGTGAAGATTATTCATTTCCCTTTCAGTGTATGAAAAAAGTATTGGTCTAACTTAGGTAGAGGTTGAGATATTGGCAATTAAAGACGATGGGGATGACCGGTTGCTGCAGCTGAATTTAGTTAGAAAATGCCCGATCACTTTTGTAAATCCTTCTTTACCTTCGTAAGGTCATGCCACTACATTACAATTTTTGGGCCTTTACTCGCTCCAT
>JBCAUA010442605.1:0-17655 GCA_038406235.1 Peronia verruculata | reverse complement strand
AGAAATTTTGCAAATCACAAGATCCTGGGATGGACCTATAAAATTATACAACTAGTGGAAATTCCAAGAACTAAAAAGCTCCCCTTGGCAGTGCCGTCATCATAATCATTGAGCGTCATTATATTAGATCTAGATCTCTTTCCTAGTTCTAGAATCTCTAGATCTCTATCACGAACGGCTGCCTTCTTACACTAGTCTTTCTAAGAATCTCTCCAGTATTAGACCAAGCTTGACTTACCACTCAATCATCAACATCCTGTTCAGGCAGTCCCAGCCGCAGCCAGGGATGCCCATGGCTTTGTCCTCTCTAGAGATAGTGCAGTCACAGGTCATGCGCTTCATGCTCTTTGACCTTTTCCTGCACAAGACAGACACAACGATACAGAATAAAGATAAAAAATATGTGTGCGAACTTACAACTATTCTCACAAGCCAAGATTGTAAAGACCTAAAAATTTGTTAAAAGTTTAAAACTGTTCACATTCCAGGATACCAGTAATGTCTGTTACTTTCTGTCCCTCTCAGGTACACATACATAACTTCAACAACAAGAACACAATTACAAAGAAATATTTAAGATTAGTGATCGAGAAAACCACAGTACTGGCAACACTGACATCAAAACTACTACTGAATAGGTCAAAGAACAGAAGCTGCAGGTTACCTCTCAGTCAAGTGTATATTTTCAGTGATAATTTCAAACTTGGGAAAATCTGGCCGCCTCATGATGCTCTCTATATCTTGTGGCTCAGCTTCCTGTTCCCGAGTGATCTCCACTGACTGACGACTGTCACTGTCATCCTGTCAGGTCATAATATTACAACATGTAAGAGGAGATACAGGCAACATTGTCGAAATATGAACTGACCAAAAAAAAACAAAAAAAACAGACAAACTTCAAATCAGGTAATAAACCATCTTGATAACTGAGTCTATGTCTTAAAGCTATAGATCACAGTATAACATGCCCTGGCAATTGGGCAATCTTGATTTTTGATTTTTCCTGTTACAGTTCATTCATACTTCAGCTACAATGTGGCTCATTTCACAGAGTTTATTTTCAGTGAGGAAGGGTGCATGTATCATTATAACAAGTGAAGGCATGAGAAGACTGCATCAATTATTTGTTAGGGGGCATCTTATTTTCAAATAATTATATACAAGCAAACAAAGACGTAAAAAAGATGAGAAAATGAACAACTGTAATGTTATGGATATACGAAGAGAAACATTTGGCAAACTGAACTCACTTTTTCCATTTCATCATCATATTCTTCTTCCAGCTTCATTTTCTTCTGAGGTGGTGGGGGTGGTGGTGTGGGTTCCGAGGCGGGAGATGCTGTGTTCTCTTCTGCCACAGCCCGAGACCTAGTGCGCCTTGTTTCTCTGGGTGACGACTCTAACGAAGGACTGGCTGTAGACTCCCGGTTCAGCAATTGCTTTGCCAGTGGCGGAGGCGGGGTTGAAACCTGTGGAGGGGTTGACGTGTCCACCACTGCCTCAGCTTCACTGTTGCGCCGCCATCGTGATTTGACCTTGGACAGATAAAAGGGAAACACTCAAACAAAACATATCACACCATAATCAAGCTTTAATAATTTTCGATTAAAAGAAAGACAAGCAATGGTGCCTTCAACATTTCTATATCTCAGTTCCACTATACTGAAAAAAGATATTACAATATCAATCCTCTGGCAGCAAACAATCTTTTGACACATGGATATACTCAACTCTAATCCTACAAAGGAGGCTGATCACGTTCTATATACGTCTTTCAACCTCCTGGTGGATGATCATACTACAATTCCCTCCCCCACCCAACCCCTCACTCTTACTCTTTCTCAAATTTTCAGGTCCATCTTAAACCTTCTGGGTGGCTGAAAAATCCCAGGACACTTGTGTCATGTGGTTTTTGGGCCACTCCTATGTTTTGTTTCGTTTTGAATTATCAAAATTATGAATGTAATGGATTTTCTGCTATTCCTGAAAATTTGTGCTGTTTCATATGGTAATACCGATATTACTTACAATTTTTTATTAGAAATAAGGATCTGTCCATTGAGCTCATTTCTTGATTATCATTCAGTGTCCTAGACTTTTCTGCTGCCATCCCAAACAGAGACAGGGTTGAACTTTTTGTTGATGTTTTTAACACTACTCTAGCTAAGTCTGGCATGTTGACAGTCCTGCGCGGGGAAAACTGCGGCCCATGTTCAAATCTTCGCTGGCCAGCAGCTTTGGTAATGTTTCAAATGAATCTAGCTATATTTCATCTTCACAAGAGTTGCCAAGTTCTTTTTTTTTTTTTTCAGTCAGACTTTTTCTTCATTTTATATGGGTCTCCAAATATGAAAGACAGAGTGATTTTGGTAAAAATTTGTTTTCATTTATATACCATTTGCAATAAAAAGATTCCTTAAATAGTTCATTCACATTAATTATAAAGTTAATGATTCAAAGAATGTCAGGCTGAATGGTCAGCCCCCTATATTTTCACAAAACCAAATCTGGCGATTGTCAAGATTTCCGCATTAAATTCCGACTGGTCGAGGGTCTCATACACGTTAGCGTTAGGGAGGACCGTCACCCGCTAGTCAGACCTATATGTTAGCATTAGGGTGGACTTGCGCTGGTCGAGGGTCCCAGCGAGTCAAGCCAGCGGGGTTGTTCTATTATTTGGTACATATAAACTGAACCTGGGGTAACAAACGAAAAAGCGCTAGCTTTCCCTACATAAACTAGATCTAGTATCGGAATTTAACGCGGAAATCTTGACAATCGCCCCAAATCTGGCCCTCTTTACAAAAAGTTTGGATAACCCTGAACTGAGTGATGGTTACAAAACTTTACAGAGGATTTTACCAATGTTTTCAATGCACCTGCACAAAACAAAAAGGGCAGATGTGATTGATGACAAAATCCATCAAATTCTTTCTTAGGCATTCTGTCTTAATAAAATTCTGACTTGGATCACTGACCTCTTTAACATGAAGTTCAAAATTGTTTAAGCCCTTCTAATTTTCCACTCCTCTTTCCTGTGTAGAATCAAGGTCCATGAAGATACCACATGAGTACAGCAATGTCATATTACATTTTCTGCACACATCACATTATATGCTTCCAAGAGGACTATCTTGCTGTTTAGTATCACAAGGACTTAAGAGAGGGAAAAATGTCTGAGTTCTACTGAACACTCTAGACAAGAAATGTAAACAGAATAGAACAAAACTCAGGTGCACATCTTGTGATGAGGAACACACTTTGTGTCAGTGGAAATTTCCCAAATTTGCACACCTCAAGCGCACCTGCAGTATTTTGTTTCAAATCTTTTCACAACAATGTCTCTCTTTTGATGATAAATGAGTTATTTACAAATGGTAACACAAGGTCTAGGCCTGATTTCATTCATTATCTGTGACTGCTCAAGTTCTAGTTTACCACACAAAAAGGTGGGCTAAGGTATGTAACTAACACAATCAAGGGACATACAATTTTAAAACTTCATATGTGCTATGAAGAAATTCCTACAAATCTTTCATGCCAAGAGCTGGAGAGGTATGACTATTGTTCAGTCTTCAATCTAGTTAATGGTACAAGAATGTTACAAGGAAGGATGCAACATTCAATTACATATGAAAAAATATATATCCACTGAGACAATCAAAAATTGAGAAATCGTTCTATTCATATTTTCTTTTTGATACAAACACTAAGGCTGAGCTTCCAGACTGTCTCTGAGTGCAAAATCAAAACTCACCTTCAGTGGTCTCTGTGATGATGAATCTGTGCCAGAATCACTGCCGGTATCTCCTGTGCTGTCTTCTACTCCTGAAGATGAGACTGTGGACTCATTTATTTCCTCAGACAGGACAGCGCCACCTTTCTTCCGTGATTCACCCAAAATGGATGTTTTCTTTCCTTCAGGCTTGACAGTATCAAACTCCATCTCAGCAAGTGTTGAATTTTCAAAGGATGGCTCAGCTAGGCTGGATGACTCAAAGGAAGGTTCAGCTGTAGCTTTTTTGCTACCATGACTTGACGTAGGTGAGTCAACAGCAAATTTGGGGCTGCCATATGTTGAGATTTCTTCCACAGGATGGAATCGGCTGACTCGAGTACGTTTGCTCTCAGGTTTGGTCAAAGTTGGTGATGCTCTGACATCTGACTGAGTAAATTTTGGACTTCCGAAGGTGGATGTGTCTGTTACATTGTGAGGTAATATTGGTGTCTTCAGTAATGGACCTCTTGGAGGCAGAGGTATGTTTGCTGGAGCTCGAGATCCAGCCAAAGAATGCACTGGGAACTGAGCTTCTGTGAATGGTGGCCTAGGCTCTGACAGGAATGTTTGCGGAGGAAAGTGGACTGCTGGCTGGGCATGGTTGTAAGGCTGGGAGGACTGAGACTGTGGCGGGGTGGCAAACTGAGCTGGGAGTGGCTGGCCATGCTGATCAAGTGGAATGTGCGGAGGTTGTGGTCCATACTGATGTTGCATCTGGGGTGGGGGTGGCTGAGTCGCCGCAGTAGGCTGGGTAAGATAGGGGTCAGCCTGAGTTTGGCTTGTGGGATAGCCGGGCTGTGCAGGGTATTGAGGAGGGTGTTGAGCAGGATAGGAGTACTGCAGAGTGGTGGGAACACCATCTGTGGAAAGAGGTACAGGGTAGGTACTGTGCACACTGGAGTGGCCAGGCTGAGTGGTTATTGCTTGACCATAGGTGTCATGGCTGGGCTGACTCTCCCATGCAGGCGTATATTGCTGGCCATCATAGGCAGGTGGATATTGACCTACGAAGTTGACATCATGCCCAGGATAAACAGCAGTCATCTCCGCGCTGTGAGGGGCAGTTGTGTACATACTTCCCTCAGGATGGTAACTGGCTTCAGTCGGATATTCAGCTGGGTAAGATTGAGCAGTGGAACTGATAGCCGAGACTTTGAATAGGTCATCTTGAACATCTGTTTTGTTAGAAGGCTTGGTGAGTTCTTGCAGCAGTTCCTCCTTGAAAGATTTGGAGTCTTTCTTTCTAGAGGATGAGCTGGAGCTCCTATCTCTATCACGTTCTCTGCTGGGACTCCTGCTTTCATCTCTGTTTCGATTTCTGTCATACCTCTCCCTGCTTCTGTCACGATCTCTGCGTCTGGCAGGGCTCCTGCTCCTACTTCTATCTCTACTCCTGTGACTACGTTTTCCACTTGACCGACTGATTTTACTGCCGCCTCTGTCCCCTCTATCTCGATCCCGTTCTCGACTTCTGTCCCTCTCCCTACTTCGGTCTCTGCTTCGACTTCTGTCTCTCTCTGAGCGACGGCCTCCTCTACTGTCATCATCGTAACGGCGTCTTTTCCGGTCATCTTCCTTATCATCTCTCCTACGTCTGTAATAATCATCATCATCATCATGTCGACTTCTCCTTCTATTGTAATTATCATCATTATCTCTGCTCCTTCTTCTGTCATCCTCATCATTATCTGTTCGACTTTTGCGCCGACCATCTGATCTCTCTTCTTTCTTGCTGCTTCGTTTGTCATCAAAATAATCATCTTCTTTTTCTTTCTTCACATTTCTTCTGATCTCATCATCATACTCATCATCTCTCCTTCTACTCTCCTCTCCTCTGCTCCTTGAACTATCTTTCCTTTCACTGTCCTCCTCACGCCGACTCCTATTCCGTCTTGCCTCACTACGATCATCATCTCTCTCTCTACTGCCTCTCCTGTCTCTCTTTCTGTCTCTCTCTCTCTCCTCCCGATCATCTGATCTTTTGCTACTTCTCTCTGATTTTTCTTCCTCCCTTCTGTCTTTCTTGCCCAAAGTAAACTCAGGCCATGAGGATGCTGGAGTTTCCTCTTCTTTCCTTGAGCTAGTGATTACCTGAACTGGATAGGCTTCAATGTTTGACGTTTCTGCAGTTTTACTTCTCTCTGGCTCTCTACCTTTATCTTTCTCCTTGGAGATTATCTCTTTGCTAGGCAAGGGTTCCTCACTCTCCACTGATATCAGTGCTGGTCTGACTGTGATGGTTGCTGGTGGCAAAGATGATGGCAGCGGAGGTGGTGGTGGGGGTGGTGTATCTGCCTCTTCCTCTGCAAAGACAGACAAGATACTGTTGGGATCCATGTCTGATGACTCCTCTTTCATTGTCTCTGATCCACTATCTCTGTCACTGCTTTCATCTTCAAACCCAGGCACTGGGGCTCTCTGCACAATAGCTTTGCTCTTTAAGACAATGGAAATCTTTGATGAGGACTTGGAATCCTCGCTTTCTGGTTGAGATTTTCTGTACATAGATCCCAACTGTATCGAAAGTTTGGATTTGCCATCTCCAGCTCCAGCATTTGATGATGCTTTCTTTGGCATAGAAATGGCTGAAGATGAAAGATCACCCTCTGGCTCTGGTGGCAGATTGGGCAATGGACCGATGGCCAGAGGAGACTGGGTGAGCTGTACCTTTGGTAGCATACCAATTGCTAGAGGAGACTGCGAGAATCTCTTCTTTTTGTCCACCGACACAGCAGGTGTAGACGGAGCAGAAGATGAAGTACTCGAGTCTGGTGTGGCTGCTGGTTGTGGTGGCGGTGGCTGTTGTCGCCGAGGTGGAGAGGATGGCAGAGGTGGTGGTGCTGGCTTAGGGGGAACTGCCTGAGATGGTAGCTGTGGTTGTGGTGGAAGAGGTATCTCTCCAGGCAAAGGTATACTTCCCATGTCCATGACTATGTTTTCAGCAAACTGAGCAGTCTTTCGTACATCATCACTTCCCCGAGGTTTAGAAGGAGTGGAGGTGCTGGTGACCTCTGTTTTTACATCTGCTGATGTTGTCACAGTATAAGAAAATTCTGAGTGTTTTTTGCTGGTTGGTTTGCTTGCAGCAACTTTCTCTTGATCTTCTGAGGAAACAGAAACCTCTTCCTTCAGTGATCCAGTCTCTGTTTGTCCTTTATGCCTCACTTCAACTTCCGATACAGCGGACGCAGAATTTTCCAGACTGGTTGTGCTGTCACTTCCAGCTGGTGTAGACAAGTTCCTAGATTCTGTAGTTAGAACAGAATCCATATTAGATTCATCGGAAGTGGTGTGCATTGTTGTACTGGGAAGTTCGACACTATCGGAAGCAGCAGTTGCCTTACTTGTAATTATTGTCTCAGAGTAACTAGGTGTAACATGGGTATCAACTATCATACCTGAGGCCTCCGTGCCTTGTATGGTTTGGCTCTGAAGTACTGACGAAGTCTCTGTACTTATATTTGTTCCTTTCAGTATTTGCTTTGTTTTCACCTCCGTGACACCCAGTGTTTGTAGGAGTTTTGGATCTTCAATTTTGGGCTGTGAAAGAATGGATGAGATCCTTGGCCGTTTGGATGGTGCAGTTGTTGTGGGTGCCATTGTGGTGGTTAGATCTATTTTAGCTTTATTGTCACTGTCAGTCTTGACCTCCACACTACTGGGCCCTGGAGGAATAACTACCTTTGGAGGTTCTAGAGCTACAGCTGGTACAAAGGGTACTGTTGTCGCAGTGGTGGATGTGACCTGGGCCATGCTGGTAGCTGAGGCCCCCCACAGTGTGGCCACAGTGACAGTGGGCGGTTCAATAGTAGGGATGGACACTGCAGGAGGGGGCACTGGCTGGACAGCTGCTGGACCCTGATGGAAACGGCTGATTCTAAACTTGATTGGTGGGGCTGCCCCAGTGATTGCTGCAGATTCACTAATGGCAGTAACCCCTTGAGCTTGAGAGAGATCAGGAGTTTGAACTGTTACGGTTGTCACTACAGGCAGGGATGTCGCTGACGGTGGCGGTATGGATTTCACGGGTAAGACAACTCCTGGAGGTGGGATAGGAACTACAGTTTTAGCATGAGGGAGAGGTATGCCAGACAGAGCTCCTGGGACCTGCAGTCCTGATTGGACAATGTCTGTGGAAGCTGGCCTGGCCACAGTGGATGACTGCAGAGTGTTTGTGGGCAGGGCTGCCACTCCCAAGGCAAGTTGAGAGGAATTGCTCACTGGGATGACAGAGGCCAAGGCTGTTAGAGCCGATCCTTCAAACCCTGGTAAGATGGTTGACACCGATGCTGCCTGCGTCTGAGCAGGTACCTCAGATGCTGAAAGCATAGGCAGTGGGGGAGGTACTGGCAGGGGTGCTGCAGCTGTGGGTGGTGGTAAGGGTGGTAGCACTGGTAAAGGTGGTGCTGATGTGGGTGGTGGTAGTGGTGGTGGCACCGGCTGTGGTGGTGCTGCTGCAGATGGTAGTGGTGGCAGTACAGGCAATGGCGGTGGGACAGGCTGGGGCGGCAGGGTGGGTAAAGGTATGCTGGCCAATGATATAATCTGTGGTGTCGTTGATGGTGGCGGCACAGGCTGTGGCACAGGCAAAGATGTTGCTGGTGATGCAGATGTTGCCAAAGATGCTGAAATTGGCAGTCCTGGATATGCTGTGGCTGCACTTGCCACTGGCAATACTGGAGCTTGCACAGGCATTGGAGGCCTGACCATTTGAGGGACAACAGTATTGCCAACTGCAGAGAACACAGTAGGAAGTGGAATGGATGCCAAATTCAGCTCCATGAATGTATTTACCCCTGAAGTCTGAGCAGGTAATTTTGGTGCGACTATAGAAGACGGAATAGAAACTGAAGACATGCTTGCAACTACTGATGAAGATGAGACAGGTCCTGCTGAGGTAGAAAGAGGTGCTGCAGGCTTTTTAGCTTCAAGTTCAACCTTGCTCTCCACCTTCTGTGCAGATTTTGGCTGTCCAACAACTGGAGCATCATCGGAATCTTCCATATCCTCCAGTGATGGATGGGATGGGGAATACACTTCTTCTACTGCTGACACAGTGGTAACTGTTAAAGAATCACCTTCTGAGGAATTTGGTGACTTCTCTTCCTCTTCTGCTGCTGCACTCACTGAAGAGCTTGTGAGAGTTCGAGAAACTTCTACTCTACTTGTGAGCGGCAATTGCTTTCCATCTTCTTCTGCAGAGAAAGACATGCATTCTTCTTGTTTCTCTTTTTTCTGTACTGCACCAACAGTCAATGAACTCTCATTTTCAGTTACTTGAGGAATATCTTTCACTTCAAGCTCTTCACTCTTTTCACAGCTATCTTTTTCTGTTTCATGTCCTGTTCGTTTATAGCTTTCTTCTACTGAAACCTTTTCTTCCTGGTCCAATTTGTTTTTTATTTCATCTTCTTTATCATCAGATATGTCTTCTCCAATATTCTCTACTATTAACTGCTTTGAATCTGAAGGGATTACTTCAGTCTCCTCTTTCTTTTCAAGTACACCGGGGGAAACAATTTTGGCTAGATCATTTTGGTCATTTTTCTCACTCACACCAGATTCCAGCATCTTCACTTGCCTCGACTTCCATGGTGACCTGTCTGTGACCTGCTCTCCTTTTCTTTTAATTGGTGAACTTTCACCATCTTCACTATCTGAACTCTCACTTCCATAGTCCAGAGCTAGGCCTTTACTTTCTGTTTTCACAGGCTCTTCTATGACCGGTTTCTTCTCCTTCTCTTCCATTTCCCAGAGAGGAATGTATTTGAACTTCAACCGCTGTGGTGGTGTGGCAAGAGATGAGCCTTCATTAGTCTCAGCCGAACTTTTCACAATAAGCTCAGCCTTAGACTCTTCTCCTTCTCCATCACTTTTATTGCTATCATCTGGGAGATCTCCTTGCTGATGAGATGACACCAGATCTGTTTCAGCTTTTGCTCTGTGCAGGCGGATTTCTGGCTCTTCTGCCTCTAAGGTTTCTAAAACTTGAATAGATTCCTTGGGTGTCTCTGTGTCCTCACGAAACTCTTCTGTTTCTATCACAGCCACAGGCTTGGTCAGTTCCCTGTTCTTGCTCTCTCCTTCATCATCAAGGATGCCTGTGACAGGAGCCGGCTTCAGCTTTCTACTTCCTCCCATGATGGAAAATTTGATTTGCCTGTCTTTGCCTGAGGACAGGGTGGCTAAATTCACGGAGATACCAGGTTTGGTCAATGGCTGAGACAGCTTCATTTTTGGAGGTTCCTCAAGGACAACCTTGGGAGGCTCCGTTCCACTGTCTGACAGCGTATCACGTTCAATGTTTGACTCAGTTTGGAGATGGCTCTCATTATTTGCAGATTCATTTTCTTCATCTGAGATATCCATGGGTTCATCTATCAAAATGTCACCAGAGGTATCTTCCTTGACATTCTCTTTCACTACAGTCTCCTTCTTTGTGTCCTTAATCTCCTCTCCGGGTAAGGGAATCTCATCAGGTATTGGAATGGCCGAAATATCTATGGAGAGCATCTCTCCCAATGTATTTTTCAATTCAGGTTCAGCACTGAAGCTTCTTTTCCTTTTGTCTCTTTTTCCACTTGTAATGGATTTCTCTTTCTCTCTGGGAGAAGGGCTTCTCTTCTGTTCTCTTGAGGGTCTCCTCAATTCTTTGTCTTCGCTCCCTCCCCTTTTTCTTCTGCTACTATTCCTATCTCTGGAATCAGAACGAGACCTCTGCCTCATGTCTCTATCCCTTCTGTTCCGACCAAAACTATCCCTGACTGGGCTTTTATATCTTCGATAAGAATAGCTCCTCTCCTGAGAATGTGAACGGGAACGGCCTCTTCTATTCCAATCTCTCCTATCTGAAGATCTTGACCTATTTCTCCGATCTCTACTTCGATAAGTAGGTGATGGAGATCGAGAATATTTTCTACTGCGTATTCTATCAGGTGATCTCGAACGATTTCGTCTTTCTGTAGAATGGGATCGATTTCTCTGCGACTTTTTGTTTTTTTCTGAAGATCTGGACCTATCTCTTTTGTCTTTACTCTTCTGTGATGACTTAGAAGCTGAACTTCCACTCCTTTCTACTGATGGTGTGCGGTTTCTTCTGTCTCTATTACTTAATGCCCGCCTATCATTCTCCTCTTTGTTTTTCACCGATCTTTCACTGCTTTTATCTCTACTCTTCTCTTTCCTCTTTGCTTCACGTGAAGACGATCTGGAGGGACTTTTCTCTTTCTGTTTTTTATCATGTGAAGGTGACCTGGAAAAGCTTTTTTTCTTAGCTTCACGTGAAGAAGACCTGGACAGGCTTTTAACTTTCCCTTCTGCTTCACGGGAAGACGATCTAGAATGGTTAATTTCTATACTCTTTAATTCAGGGGACGGAGATCTTAAAGGGCTTTCACCTCTGCCACTTGCTTCAGCTGACATTTTTGTCAATTTTTTGTCTGAATCTTTCTCTGAATCACATTCCAAAGATTTCGTTGCCCTATTTTTTGGCTTGTTAACACGATCAGCAATCTCACTTTCTACAACATTATCTTTCTCGCTGACATGAGCATCAATCACTGACTCCTCAGAGTCTGAAATTTCATGTTTTTCATGTTTCAACAGCAATGTCCGAGACTGCTTCTTTCCATCCTCTTCCACGGGACTCAAAGATTCTTTTGATACAGCATCAGAGACCATTTTCCCACTATATTCCTTCAAATAATTCACCAATTTATCATTATCAATATCAGCTTTTGATCGAGCTGATTCATCTTTGGCACTGTAATGTCTTAAATAGCTAACCACTTTGTCCTTATCTAGTTCAGTTTTGGTATTTGGTTTCTCTTTTTTTTCCATTATCACTGTGGTGCTGCTTTGTTCTACTGCTGGTTCTGGGGCATCAATACTTTCCTCAGACTTCAACATTTTCTTTCTCTTCTGAGACTCTGCATGATCCTCCCCACCACTATTCTCTTGCTGTTGCTTCTTTTTCTTCTTCTTCAATTTCTTCTCTGACTTGTCCTTATGTTTGTATTTCTTTTTCTCCTTGTGTTTCTTGTGATCGTGTGATATGTCATCTTCATTACTGCTGCTCTCTACTAGTTTATGTGTGGTGTGACTAGACATTTGTACCAACTCCCGCTGAGATCTCCCTGATAATCTTGCTAAATCTGAAACCGTGTAGCTTGGCACTTCAGATCTGGCTGTGTCCCAACGGGTAACTCTTGTGGACACCTCTCTTATCTCTTCCTCCTCGTCGTCATCCATTTCCCACTTGCTCTTCCCCGGGAGAGCAGACACGTCCACCAAGACCTCCTCTGCGGGTAAAGGTGGTTCAAATGGTAATGAAGTCTTCACAGGCACTTTCTGAGGAGAAAGTTCCTTGGGGGATGCTGATTTCTCTGTAACAGGTTCATCATCATCAGAACCTGCCCTTTGAATCCCACCTACTCTTGACTGCTCTTCTCGAGATGACCTGGTACTTTTACTCTCCTGTTCCGTCTTCTCTTTTTGATTCCGTTTACTTTTGTGTGCATGTTTCAATTTCTTTCTCTCATCCTCTGATTCAGACTGTGACAACGACGAGTGAGATGATGAGGATGATGATGATGAGGATGATGGACTTGGAGACTGCTTTCTCTTTTTACTGTGACTCTTCTTTTTTGAAGTTTTTGAAGGTTTTTTCTGGGATTCCCCCTCTTTCTGTGAGAGATCACTTGCAAGATCATTTCTGGCCACTTCAAAATCATTCGAATCCACAGACCGACGTATAACGATTTTCTGTGGAGTGGTTGGCTTCTTTGCCAGTTCTTGTCCTGCCTCCTCAATACTAGGTTCAAGATTGTGATCATCAGCAATTAAAGGGCTCTCTACAATTTTAACATCAGCTGTTTCTTCAGCAGGAATTTCCTCATCTGGTTTCATATCTGAGGATATGGTATCCTGAGTAACTATTGTTTCAGTCCCCGGAGGAGCGTCAGTTCCTGTACTATCAAGTTGAGGCGATAACTCAACAGCAGATGTTGCCACAGGACTTGCACTATGATCTTTGGTCTCTCTACTGTGGCTTCCATCTCTACCAGATCTTGATCTTCCCTCTCTCCCAGATGTAGTTCGATCAGACACTGAATATTTCCTCGTATCACTGTCTTTTTCTTTATCTTTCTTAATTTGCTCCCTCCTGTCATAACTTTTCCTGTCCTCATGTTTAACGTGCTCTTCATCCCTCCTATACTGAGATGATTTTCTTCTCGTATCTCTCTTTTCCATATCATCTTTCTTTGAATTTCTATCACTCTTTTCCATATCATCTTTCTTTGAATTTCTATCACTAACATCCCTTTTCCTATCTTCCCCTCGCTCTCTATTCCTCCTGGAAGAGTAAGAATTTCTCACATCCTGATACTTTTCACGATCTTCTCTCTCTCCTCGACTACTTTGGCGGGACGATCGTGCACTGCCATACCTGTCTTTTTCATCCTCATTCTTAGATCTAGTTGATCTTCTGTCATTTCTCTTGACTTCCTTTGATGCATTTTCCTCCTTCTTTGACAGTTCCTCTGTATTGTCTTTCTTCATTTTTTCATGTTCAGTGTCATAGTTTTCTTTCTTACTTTCTTCTGATGCCCTAACATTCTCCTCTGGTATCACTTCCCCTTTGGAATCTGAGGTAATGGGATGTTCTGGAAGATTCAGTAATGCTGGAGGTGGAACGCTGGCTTCAGCAGTTGAAATAGAGACATGGCTGTTTAGAACATTGCTAGGTGCTGCACTGCTGGCAATGTTGGAAGAATTAAACACCACAGTAATGCTTGGTTCATTGTGACTTGGTCGATAGATCTCGTGCTTTTTTGACACTTTGAAACGTGTGGGGATATATTCTCCTGCTGCTGTCTTTTCCACCAGCTCTTTCGAGTCTTCCTCCAGAGCATCCTCCTCATCTTCTTCTTCATCTTCAGCAGTGAGGAAGGCACTCCTGAGGGGCTTCTTCAGCTGGAATGATACCTTGGCTTTGCCGCTGTCAGGATCAGGAGCAAGTTTGAAACGAAGCTTCCCACTGGACTTGCTAGAAGATGACAAGGAGGATTTAGAGGATGATGTTACTGGTGCTGATGATGTTGGTCCTGGAGGTGGTGATAAAGCAGGTAATTCCTTAATAACTGTTGGCTGTGGTATCAAGGTTGGTGGCCCCTCTTTACTTGAAGCTGACTTACTTTTGTCCTCAGGCTCTAGCTGTGGGATTGGTTCCAAAACAGGGACTTCAGTTAAACCTATTCGAAAGAAAATATAAGGAAAAAAACGTAATTACGAACCCCTTTCTTGAGTTGTTGCAGAGATTAGAAAGTCAAAATCAAAATATCTGGTAAGAATGTCTTGCCCTCCTTTTCAATGAAAACTGGAAACATACTAAATCATCCCATATTGATCAATAACCTCAAAGATTTCAAATTCCTCAATGCAGTTTGCATCTGCATCAAAACACCCCCCCTCCCCCAAATATGACCTATTTATGGAAAAATTGATGTTCCAATGTCAAATATAAACTATGCCACATGTCAAAGAAATTTTATGCTGTCTACTAACTTCCTTTTCATTGTAAGATATCTGGTAAACTCCCTATATTTTTTCTTTTTTTTTTTCCCTTGAATACAACAACATAAGGGATTTGCTTTGTTTCCAAAAATTCCACACAAAAATACATCCCATTCTCAAACACTGAAACAGGCCAATCCCACAAAAACAAAATGGAGTGTCTACGTACACGGTAACCGGGTATGTAGATTCTGAGTCTACATACCCAGTAACCGGGTACATAGTCCAGCCTGGGACCTATGCTAGATACACGGTTAGTGCTAATTTTAGTGCGACCCTGAGATTACAGCGAGATATGCCTACTGCGAGAACCCTACCTACCACCATATTGGCTGAAAGCGTGAATTTCAGAGTTAGATGACTGTGTAATAAACTAAGCATAACATTCCTGTGTGAAAATGGCCAGTGCAAATTTTGGAGCCAGGAAAAGCTTTCCACTGTCTGTCTGTCTGTTCTGTCTGTCTTGTCTTTTTTGTCTGTCTGTGTGTCTGTCAGTCTGTCTGTCTGTGTGTCTGTCAGTCAGTCTGTCTGTCTGTCAGTCAGTCTCCGTCTTTCTGTCCGCCTGTCTGTCAGTCATGCCTGTCTAAAAATTCTCTCACAAATGCCATGAATTCTCCATTATGTTTGTATACGTTGCGATGACTCCATTTTTACTCAGCGGTGCACCATTTTTGTCCACGTCGAGCTATGACGTTGATCAAGTCTGACCATGAGTTATCAGAGCAGCAAACCGAAGAACAAATCATGTCCAGAGATAATCGAAGCATGAAGCAGTTTTATTAACTCACCATTTTCCGTGTGTATTGATTTGAAAATATCTACAACAAACTATTTCTAACTGCAGTTATGCATGGATATTCAATTCCTGTATTAAATGGAAATATCGTTGACAAATAATTTCGAGATCAGATCAGGCATGTAGTATTTTAATGACTGTCTATTGATCATACAGACAGACAGATATAAAGTCAAAAATAGCAAGTGGAAAGCTTTTCCCGGCTTCAAGACTTGCACTGGCCATTTTCACACAGGAATGTTATGCTTAGTTTATTACACAGTCATCTAACTCTGAAATCCGCGCTTTCAGCCAATATGGTTGTAGGTAGGGTTCTCGCGGTAGGCCTATCTCGCTGCAATCTCAGGGTCGCACTAAAATCAGCACTAACCGTGTATCTAGCATAGGTCCCAGGCTGGTCTACGTACCCGGTTAACGCGTACGTAGACTCAGAATCTACGTACCCGGTTACCGTGTACGTAGACACTCCGAAATCAAAATGCAAGAAAGGTTCTTTCATCTCTTTCTTGTTCTTTTGGCGTTAATTACATTTATCAGAAACATAACAATGTCTCATGGTGTATGGCATATTCACGCCCCAATATGTTCTGCAATGCAAAGAGAGGAACTGGGTATTCCAATCATGTGGTAAATCACAGTGCTAATCTATGAGACGTTCACAACTGAGGGTAAACATTTCGGGGATCAGAAATGATTTAATAATCGATGTGTTCACTATTAGCAATGTTGATATTATCTGAACACATATTAAAATAACGCTGTGGGCGTGATTATTGACGTGAAGCTTCGACGCGACCACACTTTTTATACCTCAGTAACAACTGAGAAATAGGAATGAAAACGCCATAAGGTCATTTGTAAAGCAGTAGTCTAGTTTGACATAGAAATCACATCTTTGCAATAAAACTTAGCTTAAATTAACGGGATATATACACAAATTTTACCATGGTCACCAAGTTAAGGTAGTGTCTTCTCGAAAAAAAAAAAAAAGGGAAAATAATAAAACAACTTACAGAAACAACAGCGACAAGCATTCCTTACAATTCTTACTTCATCGAATTTGAAAAGTACCAAAGACAACATAATGTCGCTTCCACGTTCGCAGGACAGATGCGTCGCCATTGCTAATGGCGTGGTCAACTTTTTCAGGAAATGAAAACCGTTGACAGAGGAAATAGTCCCATAGTACTCACACCAATCTTCACTTCATGTATCATTCACAACCTACTGAGGCAGGCCAGTGGAGGTGCGGGAAAGATGTCTATTATACAGAGGCGTAGGGGAAATTAGCATAAATTACCAGAATCCAAGGCCTACATAATACATGTATTGTGGTACTCTAACCTGGGACCCAAGACAGAAAGACAGAAAGGCTGACGATGATGACAACAATTTATATGCTCGGGAAGCTATTGTACAGGACTGAAAATTTACACCCTCACCAGAATTCGTATCTTGATTCTGAACTCTTAATATTAATACAAAATGCCTAGGATTGAAAAACAGTTTACATGTATTTATGTTTGTGTTTATATTTTATGTTTGTGTCTGTGTTTGTGTTTAATGGCACATCAGCACGATCACGGTTATATTGTGCAAACTCAACAGTAAGACATTATATGTTTACACGTCAAAAGGAGACAGAAACGAGATTAGGACAGAAGACGGGAGCAAGGACAAAGAGAGTGAGAGAGAGAGAGTGTGTGTGTGTGTGTGTGTGTGTGTGTGTGAGAGAGAGAGAGAGAGAGAGAGAGAGAGAGAGATATCACGTCGAGAATGGTATCCCATTGGAGACATGATATCCTATCGATGATGGGCTTTCAACGCCTGCTTAGTCGAAACAAAGAACCTACTTATAATTATACCCGGGTCCTTTCAATGGTTTATTTATGTTTTGTTTGTTCTTTTATCTATTCATATAGTGATTATTGTTTCAATAATCTGTTGAAACATATCAACTTAACTGCACTTTAGTTCTGAACTGCCAAAAGATGACTCAAACTGCTTTCTTTGATAGAGCCTACTTTCCTCGGAAAAGTGCATTTTTAGAATTGCATAGTTCTAGGTAAGGCAGGTAAACGTACCAGTGTTTGTTTGATCATCTTTGCTATCCATTTAAATTTGTAAGTGTAAAACACACAACAGCATTGTAATTATGTATAGATAATATAACTGCTCACGACCATGTTTCATGATGACTGTGGCGGTGAAAGTATGAAAGACAATGGCTGAATTGTACACACATGTTTTTTTCCACTCTGAAGAGGAAACCAGATTCGAAAAGGTGGAACATTTTTTTCTTTACTTTTGTGATCTTCATATTAAAAAATTTATACACCTATTCTTCGAAGCCATTCTAGCAAATGATGAAGGTGACTAGCTTTTAAAATTAATATTTTACAGAATTTACATAAACTAGTAAATGTACACCGTTCTTCGAACGGTGAGTGGTAAACAAAACAAAGAAAAGAGAATGAGACAAAGCAAAGACAGGTTAGAAAAATAT
>JBCAUA010442494.1:0-17658 GCA_038406235.1 Peronia verruculata | reverse complement strand
AGAGGAGTCAGACAAGGAGATACCAGCTCGCCAAAATTGTTCACAGCTTGCTTGGAGGGTGTATTTCAAAAACTAAAATGGGAAGAAAAAGGCATCAAGATCGATGGCGAACACCTCAGCCATTTACGCTTTGCAGATGACATCATCATCTTTAATTATCTGTCTATCTAGGCCTAATTTTGAGTCCTTGGGCATAATCGCTCTGTTATGTTTTTGAAGCAAAATTTGTCACATTAACAGGCAGAATAATCATAAAATATGTGAAATATTCATCACCGTAGCCAATATAGGATCTGTGAATATAGATGGCGCTTTTTCTTTTTCGTTTTTTTTTTGCTTTCCTTTAGGTACATCATATCAGCTGTGACTTGGTCTGTTGTCGTTGCGGGCATGTGTAAATTACCTTTTCTGCAAGAATGACTACCTCTGCGATTAATTATCTAGGGCCGTGGTCTATGTCTCTATTTGTACTTGCATATGTTACAGACAGCGGCCAGCTCCAGTGTATTTCATTATCGACCTAGAAGTCAATAGATCTATTGTGAACTATCTTTAAACTAAGCGCAAGGGAAATGTTGCTTAGATTAAATCCCTGCCCCTAAGCCTTAATACTGCCCTGAGCAACAGTGTCTCTCTGTATGTCTATGATAGAATGCTAAAAAAGAAAGCCAGCACAGCGTACATTCACAGGCCGATTTCCTGTTGGTAAATGTTTCATGTTTCTCGAGTGACAGTGAAGCAATCATCGCGAGCACTAATTCTGTCTCACAAATGACCAGGATGGAATACTGAGTGAAAGAGCCTGATCTTGCTTTCTATATGATCCCTAAGTTATATGGAAATCCTGTTAACATTTTGGGAGCATTGCAACATTTGTCAGTTTTACAAAGAAAGAATTTTTTTTTCCCCTCATCAATAAGTATGAGAATCAAAGATTTTTCCGTTCGTAATTATACATAATATTTTTACTTGGCCCTTTCTTCTTGTTATTGTTGTGTTTCTTCATGTTATTATAACATTTATATTTGCTCTGTTTGGTAATTGCAGATACGTCCTCGACTATCTACGAAATCTCCGATTGGTCCTGCCAGAGAACTTCCACGAGAAAGAGCGTCTTCGACAAGAAGCGGAATATTTCAACCTTCCAAATCTGGTCAAAATCGTTAATGCCTACCCATCGTACCGCCCGTTGCATCATTCTATCCTTCCGTCTCTCTCCCACAACAAAGACGCCACTTCCATGAGCAAGCACTTGGCGCCTCAACAGGCCTCCTCCGGACCCGCCAAGTCGACATCAGCATCCTCCGCCAGCGCTGCAGCAACGACGACAGCCGACTCAGCTTCTTCTACCACTGCTGAGACCAACGTCAATTCCAACTCCGCACCATCTCCAATAGGAGACCGAGGCCCGGGCTTCATCACTGTAGGATACCGGGGCACCTTTGCCTTTGGCCGAGACGGTCTGGCGGATGTCAAGTTCAGAAAGCTGAGCCGTATCATTGTCTGCGGGAAAGTCTCTCTGTGCCGTGAGGTGTTTAAAGATACCCTCAACGAAAGCCGTGATCCAGACCGAGGGGAAAGCGATCGCTACACCAGCCGCTTCTTCTTGAAGCATTCATTCCTGGAACAAGCCTTTGATATGCTGCAGGAGGAAGGTTTCATTATGGTAGGAAGCTGTGGCTCTGGTACCAACAGTGCTGGCGAGGTCAAACCTGGACTGGACACTGAAGAGGCCAAGTGGCAACACTATAACGAGTTTATATTTGAACGGCGCTGATCTGCTTTGATGTCGGTTTTACCAAAGCGCAGACCTATCTGGTAATTTTATGATTTGATTGAAATGATATGATCTTTCACGGAAGAAATATTCGAATGTAGTTAGACTGGTTCGCTGAAACTTGAAATTGTAAGCATAAATTGATATGGTGTATAATCGAGTGTGTAAAGTTTCTTTTACTCCACAAAATGAATTATTCACATGAAATGAAATAGACTCCTATGACTGTGAGATTGTGCACGACGTTTAGTTTTGTAAATACTGGCCCGCACAGACAGAATTTGTTTCAAGTAAGAATATTTCTATCATGCTCTCAGTTTGAATGCGTATTCTGACTATATTTAGCTTTGAAATATGTTTTAAAAAATATGATTTGTAGAAAAGCAACTTTCTTCCACAAAGAAACATCCTATTCCACTTTCTTTACATTATTAGTATCTTTACGAAGTTGAGTTTTTTTTTTTTTTTACATAAACCTAAATAAAAAGTTTGATTAACTTGTGCAAAGCATGTCCCAGCTGTGAAATCATTTGATTTGCCACGCGTTTAATGTAAAACGAAAAAACAACAACAAAGAAACAAAAAACTATATAATATAGCTCAAGGAGTGAGTGAAGAATATGCATTCAAACCGAACAATGGATACGGACTGTCTACATGGTTATTATGTAAAATGAATAATATTGCTCTTGGTTCCCCTGTGCACATTATACGTAATACGACGATATAACACTTAATCTATGTGGTTAAATCATGTTAGAGTTATGTTATTATTACGGTATCTATTCTTGTGCAATAAATCATGCTGCTAGATCTAGTCGTACATAATAATTATGACATTAAAATGACCTCTCTGTTATAAAATGATCGATACATTTGCCTACGTATTATACGGAATGCTTCGAAATGAACACCATTAATTGCTTAGATTAAATTCACTACATCATAATGAAAAATACATCATTATAGATCTTCGTCATCATCATTTTTGTTTTGTTTTCTTTGTTAATGTTAGCGTGTTCCAGAGGTAAATAAAGAACAAGATTCACATGAACTAATTAATTAGCAGCCTGTGGTAATCATAAATGAAAAGTTCTCCGATTTTTTTAATACAACCCGAAATAACAACAGAGATGACTACTTATCCATTTTCGTGTATTACAAAATAAGTCCCATTCCACTAAGATATTTGTCAATGGGTTCTATTCATGAGGTCAGAAATAAACAGTGAAACACCGACATTGGTACTATGTCACGTCACCTACACTCTCTTTACTCAATCTCTAACAGAAACAGCTGATGTGAGACTGTCTATATGCTGTGTACTCACGTACTGCATGTTTAGGTCAGTTATATTTTTATAATCAAAGTTATTGCCTCTGGGTAGTCTTAATGAGGTAATTCAAGAAATGTTTCAGAGAACTTGAATAAACCAAATATTTCATCCTAACTCTGATCCTCCACTTTAATTTCTCGTAACCTTAATCATAACTGCCCTGAAGCCTCTTGGTTTTGGAACTTATTAGCTCTGGGGTCTATAATCTAGATCTTTAATCTACACGTCTTAATTCGAAATCCCAAATCATATCAAACAACTCAATTTGATCGGTCAGAGAGGACAATCTGCTGCAGTAGAGCTAAACGTCTATTTTAACTATATGGTAGCAAGCCGTGCTTAAAAAAAAAAAATGGAATTGTGGCAAACTCTCTTTTCTAGGGATCTGTAACAGAGTCTGTGCATGAAGCACGAATGCAGAGAACTCACACTGACAAATGGAGTTGTATATACGTACAACAGACAGACAAGGGAGAGAGCAGGCTGATTTCACACTTGAATGCGTGAGAGACAAACTGACTAATTGCAGTGAAGGTCATTGGGGCTGTCTGTCATCATAAGCGGCTATATATATATATATATATAAACGAATATTTCTACTAAGTGCAGCACATTACTACTTGTAGAAAATGATGTTAATAGGAATTATCGATTGCTACTGACAAGGTGTGGACTTTGATCAGCTCTCACCGGACAGAGAGCATTATGTGAATTTTATTGTTGTTGTTGTCGTTGTTTGTTTGTTTGTTTGCTTTCATAAATTCCTAATTTACTTGTTATTATAAACACCATATAGTGAAAAGGCAGAAAATAATTATATGAACAATGGCAGCACATTGTCAGTAGCAAGGCTGTTCCTTAACTTTTTTTTTTTTTTGTTCAAATTTCATGGTGTAGACCATTTCTATAATGAAACTTTGACATAATTCATTTGTTTAATTGTCAAACTTTGAGACCAAACCAACGAGCAACATTTAACAGGCATTACAAAACTTGATTGCATCATAATAGAACTTAGCTCTGACCTCCGTAAGGAAAAAAGGATAACATAACATTAACCCTATATGGCTCGGTGTCTCAGCTCTGGCTCATGAGCATGTTATCTCATGAATAGCTGATTTTGCGAATTCATTGAGATTTTTTTAAATGTAACATAAAACGCACTGTCTTCAATGAGCATAATATAATTACAAGGTTCATGTTGGTTAGTTAAGCCCTGATACGATTCTGTTATATCTGGCCAAGTACGTACATATTATATCTTTTCTGGATAGTAATAGAGTTAGACAATGTCTTCGTGTTTCATGTGATATTTTGACGAAGCCATCAGGCTTGTAGAAGTACAGTGTTCAAAAACGAATGTATGTAACACGGAATCACTTATTGTGAGACAGCTCTTGAAAAACAGAATGTAGTTTAAAGTTGTGGCACACCTTGGAACACAGATGGAAAGGTCCAGGTTAACATTCTAACATTGCACCAACCTTTGCACAGTTAATAATCAAATATCTGCAATATTCCGGGAAGGAGCACTGTCAAGTACCTACTGCAGTATGTGATTTTGATGTAAAAATTGACTTTATTCTATCAATACAATTCAGTAACAACTGGTTGCGGAGGGCAACAATAAATTTGTTGCACTTCACTTTTCGTAAGAACTCTACATATGAGCACTTTAATATACAATGAAAGGCTGTAAATAAAACACGAGCACATTTAGCAGACCATCTTCAAATGTTCCTCTATCTATCAACATGTATGATTTGTTGACATGACACTTTACCATGCTGCACAAAGTGGGTGTAGAATTAATACTTTTGATTTGATGCCCAATTTCTGTGATTACATTTAAATAGAATTGTATGAATGAAAGAAATCCTTCGGAGAATATGTAACTATTTTCCCCCCCTTTTTTTTCCTTAATTTCCGAATTTATCTCTGCAAATTGACACAGAATGTAATGAGAAAGAGGGCGATTCTTTTTATGGTATATAATTGTTTTCTAACAAACGTGAAAAAAAAAAATAATGAACAGTGTTTGATGAAAGGTTATACACTGATGTTGTTCCATTCCCTATGGGGGAACAATTTGATTCTTTTCACATCTATTCACGAAATCTTTTGGAATGTTTCATGACAACATATAAAGGGAAAACGCCTTAGTCCATAAATAAGAATACTTGGTCCAAACATCTATCAAGAAGATTAAATAAATCTTGTGTTAATTAGTAGTCAACATGGATGTTAGATAAATACTAATTTTATTTTCTTATTTAAATAATAAAATGCAAAATATTTTGTAATAAAAATATCACGCACTTTGTATATTATCGTTGTTATATAAAAGCTGAACACTTAACCAATTCATAAGGTATGAAAAAACATTAGGAGGACAAAATCAAAGAAAGATGAGCACTCTCTGTTAGAATATCCATGTGTCATAATTTTTCCACTTTTACCTTCCCCCCTCTCCCCCCCCCCCCCCCTTCTTTTTTATATGTGGAATTGATAATGTTGATCATTGTGTTTATCGGAAAGAGTGGTGTATTGTCCTGGAAGCTGCATTCTAGTAGTTGGATGACTTCTATGTGATTCTTACCCCTTCCAAATGCATATTCTCTGTAGAAATTTTGATTCCGAGTGACTAAGCAAGCTTGATTTCAAGTTAAGTAAGTCGTGATCTTTGAAATTGCAGTTTAGTTCAAGTAAACAGTCATTTTGCAATTGAACTTAGCGAATTGTGTATGTTTATTAATGTTCATGATAATCATTTATGTGCACTTACTTATATTTTAAAAAGATAATGTGTACATATGACCAGCACTACTTTCATCGTATTGTCGGCATAATTGCATTTGATTCTGTTTTACCATACATTTACATAAATTAATGTGAATATTTGTTTGTTCTTTTGTCTTGATATCATAAAATAATAAGAATATTATCTTAATTGCCTCAAAGTTCAAATCATGAAGATAATAAACAGTGAAGAGATTGATATAGACTGTGTATTTTATGAGGTTGAACAGGAAGAGAAAGCAGGGGCGGACTAAGATACAGGTATGAGGTGGAAGTTTAAGTTTTAAGAAAAAAAAGTCTTATCCTTGAAACTTCTATGTCGAGAAAATCGAAATTTAGTCCTTTAATATATAATACAAGAAAAAATGTTTTTAGAGAAAAGAAGATGTGTTTTTGCTGTCGAAAATTGTATTTTGATAAGGTGGGTAAATAATTACGCTGGGATGAAAAGGGCGTTTTTTTCAAAGGTTGTTACAGATGATAAGCACCCCAAAGCTGACATGCATCTTATAGTTCCGATCTATTTAGGCCTTTTAGCCATTTACTTTACCTGCGGACGGCTATCACCTCGCGTCTGATAGTTATGGATGCTTGTAAATAATCATTACGGTTTCGTCCCTTTTTCACTGTTGGATTAAATTGAATCAGATTTTTAGTTCAATATCTGATAAATGATCATATTTTGCCATCATTATCTTTATTTGCTGAAGTTTAATGGGTGTTGCTTAGAGATAATTTAAATTCGGGTGAAAAAATTAAATACAATTGAGTAGAATGTATTTATCCATAACGAAAGGGCAAGGAAACGCACTCATCCATGGTATGATATATTGGCTGGGGCGGGGGAGAGGGGGGGGGGCGGTGGGTAGAAGTCGCAGAAGCATGTTGGATAAACAGAAATTATGAATATAAGAAAATTTGCCACGTTGAATACGGAACTTAGTTCAATGTATTTTTAAGCTTCTTTTTCAATGAAGAATCATATATGCGACATAACACTTCACCTAGTCTTGATTTTTAGGTCATAAGAAAAAAATATCTGTCTATGATATCCACGTCAACACGAATACAGAGGTCACTGAAACGTCCTTTGATGTTTAGAAGTTGATTTTTGAATTGTTTGTTTGTTTATTTTGTTTTTGTCCACATTGATGAGATTGACACCAAATAAGTATCCGTGAACACAACAACTTTTCCTGCGAATAAGGTCAAGTAAGCCTTGTAACTGAATTGGGCTATGAAGAGTCTGATATTACTAAAAATGAGGGATTTTAAATTTGAAGTTCAGGACTTTGTCTAAGTAGGCATATGTATACAAATAGGAATGAAACGATCCACATTTATCCATCGGTCTTGGTCAGCATACAATTACAATGAAAATTAGAAAGAGATAAAGAACATTTCATGAAGCCATGCAGTCTTTTGACATCTTAAGATAGTTATGTGATTGTAATATTCTTGTCATTTCACTGTACTGATTACATTTTGAAGTTTTAAATAGTCGTTTGTTTTTCTAAGATGTGGATAAACAATATCTTTCCATATCAGTGTACTGACGCAGTTATCCAGTCTTTCCACAGCTTATAGATTTGTATGATTATTCAGTTGCCTTCATTTCATTTTGCTAGTGTAGACTTGGCATATACTGTACAATTTTGCACTGAAAAATATTTTGCTGGGAACTAGTAAGCGTAGTATGGCCTCAATCATCCAAAATTTCTTAATTTAAAAGGGGCAGGTTCAAAATTTATCAGGAAGCTTACTTTGTATCAATATCGTCGGTGTCATGTGTGACATTTTTTTCCCATGACTTGAAATGAATTTGAATCAATAAATTCTACAAGCAATCAGCCTGTTATGTTATTAATTTTGAACTAAAATTATTCTGTTCATCTGCTATGTTTTACTGTTAACATCTCTTTATTTTGAACTATCTCATGCTTTTCACTGTAGCATTATTTATATGTAGGTGTTAAGTTCTGATGTATACATCATTGTCTATTTCCTTGATCATTCGTTACTCCCATTTTCCAGCTCTCTTCTATCTCTTTGTCTCTCTCCTCTTCTCCCTCTCCACCCCTTCTATGTCCATATGCCTGCCTATCCGTTTTTGTTTTGCTTTGTTCCCAGTTTGGTAGTCCTTTTTTGATATCTGTCTCATCCCACCATTCTTTCATTACATACCAGCGACTATCCCTAGCCATGTTCTTCATAGCATTAGACAAAAGGAATTTGATGTTTCCAGGCATCTATCAGTTTGCCGAACATTCATTAACCAGTGAAATAATCTGTTAATCTATCCACCTTCTCATCAACCTCTCGTAAACAAGAAATCTAATCTCTCCATCAACCCATTAATGTTAATAACAGAAACACCACCTCCACTCTCTACTTTGACCCATCCATCCATCCATCCATCCATCCATCCATCCATCCATCCATCCATCATCCTTACATAATCCATCCATCATCCATCCATCACGTCCATTCATCTTTCCATCCATCCTGTCATCCATCCATCATCCATCCATCCATCCATCCATCCATCCATCCGTTCATCCGTCAGCAACCCATCGATCCCTTCTTCCATTTCACCCATCAATCTTACACCGCTGCTAACACTTATTTAAAAAAAAAACAGTATATCTTTCAATGGCACTACACCTCTGCTAGCTCATAACCATCTGCAAGTTCGATTTTCTTCGGAAACAGTATAAAAGCCCATTGTCGTAACCTATCGGTAATTATCAAGCACTCAATTGAATCCAAACTTTTTTGATTATCGTTATTTTTTCATAATAATATCGTTCTGTCTGGAAGGTCTACTTGAGACCGGATTCAAATTATCACCCTGCGATAATAAATTTCGACTTGATCGAGAGAATTCGGGGCTCCAGGAGAACAGAATGCCCAGGATTGTTTCATAATGGTGACAGATGGCTCTCAGACAGTGGTTCATGTGACAGATATGTGCCGGGAGGCAGCTTGTAATCCGAGGTGAGCGTGAAACAATGTGTTCAAATGCCTCTTGATGCATGGATAACTGCACATTGCCCCCATTATCTCCTACCGAGCAGATGATCTGAAACACTGGGACACTGACTCGTCAGTGAAATAATTTTATCGTAACAATATGGACCAATCAAAATGTTTTTACTGAAGCCAGATCCAAGTATATGGATCCATAAAAGCTAGCAGATACAAGAGTCTCAAACACTGATAAATTGACCCCAAAAGGTAGAATATTGGAAATCAAACCAGGTCTATCTGCACACGTTCCCATAAAGAACATAATGGAATTTGTGGTTCTCAAACATATTATGTTCATGCATCCCCAAGAAGATGTTAGTTGCACATAATCTCGGCCAAAATAATCTGTGGAGACGGATTTGTCTACCTACACCGAACAAAACAGGATAGAGCTTTTCAGTACGCGATGCCTGCATCCCAAAACTAGCACAGCAGGAACACAACAGTGGGGAAAAGGCAGACAACTTGGAAAATTTAATTATATCACCAAAATCAAATCGAAAGACTCGAAATGAAGTTAAGTTTTTCTTTTTTAACTTTTTATTTTTTAACGCAGGCTATAAAAACTTGTCTCATAGATTCTGACGAGAAGATTGGGTGGTCGAGACAGATTCTCAGCGAAGGAAATGGCAAATGGCAACTACATGCTCTGAGTAGAAGGTCACGATCTCCACCCCTCCCCCTCGCCCTCCTTTCCCGACCCTCCAAAACAACAACAACAACAACATCAACAATAAACAACAATCATCACCATAAGATAGCCGGATATGACAGCATTTAAACCATATAACATACTTAATATCACTGGGTGACGGATTCCTTTTTTTTTTTTCTGTTGATTTTTTTTTGCATAATGCACTTTGCAGGTGCGAGACAAAATGAAATATGTCCTTCGACTATGGTACATAGAATATGTTGCAATTTCCGAGTTAAGACTCCCGTAACGTATACAGAAATTATTAGTAGAAAACAGTGGAGAAAAGTGGTGGCAAAGACACTATTACCACTGTCAACTATTATCTGTGTGCATGCTAGGGCAAGAGTGGGAAGTGGAAGAGGGGAGAAAGATCTCATATAGCCATGTCAATCCATCCATCCATTCATCCATCCATCCATTCATCCATCCATCCATCCATCCATCCATCCATCTATCCATCCACCCATTCATCCATCCATCCATCCAGCCATCATCCATTCGTCCTCCCTCCCTCCCTCCCTCCAACACCCATCCATCTTGTAACAATGATGTTCCACGGAAGATCTCGTCAAAATGGCTGCTCTCAGAGACCTGGTGTTGTTCATGAGTCCTCTCTTGTTTCCCCTTTTCTCCACTTTATTGTTTGTAACTGGGTCTGTTATTGATATTTTTAATGTCATAAAAAAGTTAAACAATAGATGAATCTTAAATGTCCGAACCTGGCAGGTTCTTTTCTTAAAAAAAATGATCGTCACCATCGACATCGCCTATCCCTTTTGTAGGATAAAGATCACTTCCCAAATACCAATCCAACATTATGACAAATTGTGTGACTAGGAGTCAACTAATTTGCTCAAGTGCCAGGACAGTGAAAAGATACAGTCTCACCGATGAATATGTGCTGTAATATATTTTGATCTGCCCCTTGATTGCTTAGGAAAGTGTTAAGATAAGGAGTGAAGTGGACGGAATGATAACCTGTGCCTTTACTGGCCTGATTGTTCACTTGCATTATAAAAAGAAACCACCAAAAATAATGCCTCCAAAAAACTAAACATCCATCAGTCACCTGTTGGGTTAAGGAACGTCTTTCAGAATACAGCAACAGCAACGAAAAGAAAAACCAAATAAACAACAAACACATTCAAGAACTTACGGCTGTGAAAGAGAACTAACCACATGCCCATTATGATAGAAATAGCCCTGAGTATATAAGGAGACACTAAGAAGGCCAAGAGGTGGATCTGCCGGTCCGAATGTAATATCGAATCAGAAAGGAGAGTCCACAATGAATCGAATGAAATAAGTTAGTGGGAGATCATGTCAGGACTGACAGCTCGTAGGATGATATCGTGGGGTTGTCTCAAAATCGGGTTGAGTGAAGGTTTGTGGTCTTTGATTCTATATTTAAGAAAGTTTGACACAAGCGTATCGGTTGTTATGATATTGAGGACAACGTCATTGACTTACTGATTGACTGAGACCTTCAGATGCTGGGGGTGAAGGGGGAGATACAAAGACCAGCAGATAACTTAACAATTCTTCTTTCCCATTTCCTTCTGTCTTCGCCAGGCTCAGTGATTTGGCAAACGGCTGATCTGTCTACTCTCTGATGCTCTCTACCCAACGTTTCTTCTGACTGCTCTCCACCCCCCCCCCCCACCCCCTCACCTGCAACAATACATAGCATGATTTTTCTTTTCTTGTTTTCGAAGTCCAGATTATCTCCTAATATAACCATAAAATAACTTCTCTGATCATGACAATGGAGAGCAGGTCAGTCGTGGCACTCTCACTGTGGATCTTTTCATGTACTGTAGGATCTGTCAAATTCCTCCGTGAAGTCTCATTTAGAAAACTCGGAGTTGTTTTTTTTCCCCCAAATCACCAGAAGGTCTCCATGTCTCGTGCAAGTATAGGAACACGTGGCTGATAAAAATGAGAAATGCATGGTCCACATTTCGTGTGAGTGTGTGAATCTGAGGAGAATATGAGAAACGCATAATCCATGCCTTCCGTGAGTGTATGAATGTGAGAAGAATAAAAATGAGAAATGCGTAGCCTATATCTCGCATGAGTGTTTGAATATGAAAATACTATAAGAAATGCGTAATCCATGCCTCCCATGAGTCTAAGAATGTGAGAATAATAACAATGAGAAATGCGTAATCCATGTTTCGCATGAATATGAGGAGAATAAGAGAAATACGTAATCTATGTCTCGCAAGAGTCTAAGAATATAAGGATAGTAAAAATGAGAAATACGCAATCCATGTCTCGCATGATTATGAAAACAATATGAGAAACATGTTAATCAATGATTAAAATCAACCCATTTCCCATCTCACAGCAAGGGGCCGGGCCTTTAAAATGATTATCAAATGTTGAAGACGAAATATATTACCTATCACTCTGTAGAATAGAACCAGAACAACGATAACTCATACAATGGCACAGTGACCTACAAAAGAGAAACTAAAGATAATCAGTTTTTCAGAATCAGAATCAAATTAGCGGCAGAAAAGCAATAAGGACTGCTTAGCATAATGTGGAAATATTTAACTTATTTGCTACCAAGTTTTTTTGTTTTTTTTTTTCGCTTCTGGGCGGAGTTGTTTTATAGAAAAGTTAAAATAAACGAAAAAAGAAAGCAAACAAACAAACACGGTAATCAATTACCTGGATCTACATAGAGACAACCGGATAAGCAACTTGGATCTGCATGTTTTATGCACAAATAGAGGGGTATAAATGGATTTTTCTAAAGCTCACCACCAAACCGGGTGAGCCGAATATTCTGCTCATCTGGTTCTCATGCAAGTTAGCGCTCCGAACATTCGACTCCATGGAGCAAACAAGTGAAAACAAAAAAATTAAAAAAAAAAAAAAAGAACATTTTTGCTCGCCATTATCACAAGACACACACTGCTCAGTGAACCTCGAAATCTTTCATGTCAACAATTCACGTTTCATCCTCTTATCTCTGGAACGTAAACGTAAAAAACCATGCCGACAAAACATAATTTTCAGTTCATTTCAACAAAATGATACGGTAAGTCTAGTTTATAAATAGACATTTGAAAAGAAAACAATGTTAGGAAGTAGAAAGAAAAGAACGTGAAGGAAAACATCCTTCCAACTTCTTTGATCTTCAAATGGATTTCGTATCTAACGAAATAATGAGAACGTACGAATACCCAGGAAATCGAGTATCCAAGCCAGCGGGATCCCTTTCTATGTTGGTATGTTACAGATTTCTTCTGTAGGATGTAGATAACCAAGAATATCACCTTGATCTCATAGCACATGAATAAAAATGGTAATGTTATTGAATTATTCTGTTTTTCAGTTTGCATTTACAGACATTTCTTGACTAGACCCAGATTAAATTGGGTACTTGACTATAAAGAAGGAATGTTTTTGTTAAATTGATAAATATGCAAGCAGCCGCCTCTTTTGTCTCTCAATAAGCTGAGGATGTAACTATAATAATATGAATGTCTGCTTTGGGTCTGTCTTGGTAATAATAGATGCAAAGCGCTACGGATTTGTACTGTACAGGATAAGGGTAAGAAAATGCTCTATATTATCGTTCTTCTTCCTTTTCTTCTTCTTCTTGTTCTTCTTCTTCACATTTTTATTATTAATCTACCAACCCATCAGTTCAGTTCTTTATCTTCACCGCGCTTTCTTATCTATTGATTCTCACAAGTGACTATTGATTTTCTATGTTTATGACCATGCTATCCTGACCGATCAAGAATTAAATGTTTACTTAATAGAAACACCCAGCAAGAGGTTATCTTATGTGAAGCCAACTTTCAGTTTCTAGAAATATGAAATATTATACAGTTAACGTAGAGTTTCTACTTTCCTTTATGGTTTGATTTCACTGCAATAGACAAGGTCAAAATAAACTACTTTGGAGCCTACAGATTATCATGTACATGTGTAATGTATTATTTTTTAAAGCAGTGGTTACTAATGGTTATCAAGACAAAAACTATCAGGTAAAATACACGGGTTTAATGTGTGACAAGACCAATTAAATTTACATCCTTAACTAAAATATAGCCGCTCATATCAAGTGACAGTTGATACTAGCCCCATTACTTGTCTTTGCCAGACAGAATAGGGTGTTTAACTAGCATAGAAAAGAAGTTAAAAAACAAAAAAGCAAAAGAAAAAATAAAGAATTGTGTCTGTGCTCTTGTTGGAAACATACTTCATGAGACATTCCAAACAGAAATTATGGTCTATAGAAAATGTTTCCGTCTTATTTTTATAATTTTATCGTGATCAGTGTTTGGAATGACATGAAGTTTTGTGATTTTCTTTTTCAGCCCCCAACACCTCTCGTGTCTGGTCAAGGGAAGTTTAGGCGCTGGTGACAACGATCTGCCATTGGATAGATGTTTTAATTTTAAAAATCGAGTAGGTCTACTGAAGCAGGCGAGTGATAAAGAGTTTAGATTATTCTTTTAGTATTAGCAGTTTCCAGTGTTATTTTAATTATGTAATGACAGGCTTTGCCAAAACAGCTTTCCCATGACATGCACATTTTAACAGTTTCTCCATCTATTTATATATGATTATCTCGTTCTGGAGATAATTTTTTTTTTTAAATTACAGATGGGCAATTTCAATATTTTCCAACAAATTTGGCATGTTCAAATTAGAAGAAAACAATTAGAGAAAAGAAAAATCTGACATTCTCAAACGGTGGCAATGGCAACGCCACTATCTTGGGTTTTGGCTACCCTGAAATGGCTATTTGTGAAATCCTTTTCCCCTGCCGAATATCAGTGGAACGTGATGACTCTTGGTAAACTTGTTGTTTAGCATATTATCTAAAAGGTTGTTTATGTTCAGCTCTTTACATCCAGAAGAAGATACAGAAATTGTTGAAAATGCCATGTCGTGATATTTCACATGCTGGCCTTTATCCTTCTGTCTAGATCTTACATACACGATAGAGCGTTTGTGTGTGTCTGTGTGTCTGTGTGTGTGTGTGTGTTGTTGTTGCTTTTCGTTTTGTTTGATTTTTTGTTTAATTGTTTTGTTCCTGTTGTTGTTATTTTGGTCCATTGTAAAATGAGCTATGCCGAATTTGATTTGAATAAGTCCAGTGGTAAAAACAAGAATAAATAGCAAAATAGTGAAAAAAAAAAAAAATCTGATTTTGAGAAATCGCTTTTTAAGTGTTTCGTCACAGAAACATTGACAAGAACATTTTTTCTCGGCTTTAAGCCTCATAAGACCTTTTTTTCGCCTCTCTCCATAAGTTGTTTTTGTTTTTGTTTTGTTTTGTGTTTTCTCCCTGTTTCTGGCTTTCAGTTCATACTTTTCTCGAAATGAACTCCTTACCTTCAATCACCACGTCATGGGCTCCGATATAGTCACTTTCGGGTTTCCTGAGGTCCTATACCTGGTCTCTATATCTTTCCCTGTTAAAAGCAAGAGTCTTTTGGCCTTTAATATGTCAACAGTTATCAACTGTACTCTGACTAGAAAAGTTATCAACTGTACTCTGACTAGAAATAAAAGGGAATTTCATACTATATAGGAGGTAAAAGTTCATTTTAGTGTGGCTGGTGAAAGCTTACACTGATATTCTGCATGATTATGAGTCTTTTTCGTCTCAGTGTGATCACCCAGAGTGCGTCCTTGGTGCTCACGGTATTGCTAGAAGAGGTCAAAATCGAGTGTTTTATGCATCTTTCTCCTGTATTCGTTCAAAACATGATGATTTATCTTTGCATATAGCAATCAAGGGGATCCAAATCCTGGTTGAGAGTAGGTCGGAAGATTCGTTGAATGACCATTAGTCAAACGCGCTAGAATTGACAAGTTTACTTTTTCAAAATTATATTATAGTCGGAAAGGTCACAAGTTTTAAGAGGAAACAAAACCCGAAATAGATCTATTTTTACAGTAAAAATCATGCCTCAGGACGCCCCAACCTCTGTTGCAAGATGGCAGTTCATAGGTAGCTGAGAGACATATAGAGAACATGATTCCTTCCTTTAGAGACTGCATTTTCTTCAGAATGTAATAAAAGACAGCTTGCAAAACTAAATCTCAGTTGACGGAAAACAGCGTTTGCAGGGATATAAAAAGTTTGCTCCAGTACATAAATCTGTCCCACTGACAGTGATGTAGCATATTATTTTGTTTTTTTACTGTGCCTTCCCTTTATGTAAGAAGAACTGGATAATCGTGACTGGTCTATTTAGCCAACACGACAGGCTATAGTTCATTCCATTAACTCACCTCGACACTTAGTAGGCAATATGGCCCATAGCTCCAGTAGTTTAGACAGAAAGGGCTTTGGTTTGGGTTTTCGTTTAACAGCACATCAACACGAGTTAAACTCGATCTATATTGTGCTATGCCAGCAAAAGGAAATGTTCACTGGTTTGATTTGAGTGGTCAGACGTATCAACTCTAACAGTATCACATTTCTTTACTAAAATGTATGCATACTTCAAAGAGAGACAGCGCTGAAGACAGTTTTGTATAACCACAACTTTTGCCCTTCAGAAGGGACTTCAAATTTAAAGCATAACGAAAGACCTTCTCATCTCGCCGGCCTCTTGACACCAAAGGGTTAATAGTTTTGAATCCTGGAGGAGTTAAGGGTTAAGAAGACTACAGATGCGTTTTAAATATGTAAAAGCCCATACTCTTTGGTTGCTATTTTACACGCAAATACGAACAAAGAGTGAATTCGTAAAGGTAGTATAATGACTAGAGCAATATATTAACTTATCTGGAAAACAAAAAGCTTATAGAAGTCTGAACTATCAATGTAGCTCTTGGGGTCTGTCTTTGACATTCTTTTGTGTTAGCTTGCTCTCGAAGAAAACAAAAATCAAGCGAGTTTGAAGAGTAAAAGGACTCGTACTTCTGCGCTTTCAACAAAATTAATGATTCCTTGCAAACCTTTTGAAATTTACACATTCTAGCGGTAATTTTCTGTTCAGGGGGACATCAATCTTGCAACACTAGATTACAAAGGAGTTTCTTTCTTGGAAAAGCTAAATATTAAATTCTTCAAGCCTTGCGTCTTGCCACAGAATGCACAAATGCCTTCTAAAGTCCTTGATAGATTTAACTAATCCACCCCACTATCTGATAAGGCAGTGGCACAATCTTGGATTATTTAATGAGATTAATTATATGTATTATTTCAATTAATGAGTAATAGGATTCGACTGAATGTTTGTCCGGCGACAAAAGAATAATCGAAATAGCACTGGAAATTAAACCCCAAAATATCACGGTATTGAAATATCATAAATATTTTCCCTCTCACGTGTGAGTGGTGTGCACTAGATAAACAGGTGACTGTGATCAAACGACTTCCAGGACTAATCGTTACCCGTTGTTAGACCTCTGAACGGTTCAGTGGCTCCAGTGAGTTCGGCCCAGAGAACAAATAATCTAGTGAACAAAGCCCTACCTAAAATGCCCCTTGTTCTGGTACCCTAATTAGAACATTGACGCATACGGTCGTGCGTGTGAAACGGTGTCACCAGTACATAACTTGATATCGATTATGCCGAATGGTATTAATTAGTAACGCTTTGTTACATTAGTGTTTAACAGAAAAAAAAAAAAAAAACGACAAAGTCAGAGCTACTCCATTTAATACGATGTTGGAGTTAGCATGGAACAGATAATACTCGCTGGCGTTACTTGCGTTCTGGCCAGTTTTAGAGTAAAATGTGGACACATAACACATTGCTTTCCAGAGTCTTAAGATGGATTGTCAGTAAGAAACTTTAACCTAGTATCCGTAATATGAACTGCAATTTTACATCTTATCATCCAGCGTTCAAACCGCAGTGCATCTGCCTGCTATCCCTCTTAGTATCGACTCCACGTTCCGTTCTGTTTCTGTTGGTTTTGTTACGTTTTGCTTAGTTATAAAAGCTATTTCGTTGTGTGTGTGTGTGTGTGTGTGTGTGTGTGTGTGTGTGTGTGTGTGTGTGTGTGTGTGTGTGTGTGTGTGTG